>APFE030108625.1:29026-74330 GCA_000404065.3 Pinus taeda
TAATTTGTAAGGAAGTGTTGTTGGTTTCTCTTTGAGACATTGTATTGTTGGGTGATCTTGCTTTTCATGAGGTGAATAGGGCTTTCATGCTAGGAGGATGATGCTGGATCAGATAGTTGGGTTGTAATCCTCTCTTCTACTTCTACTATCAATAAAATTATTTGAGTTTTCCTCCATATACTTGTGTATTTTTGAATCTTATATTTGTGAATACAATTGTATGGTTAATGTACTTCTGATTTTGCATTGTTTATGGTATTATAGATCTCTATGCTTTGATGGTTTTTTGTTGCTTTGTCTCTATAGGTGTTCTTGAAAGTGGGACAAGTGAGAAAGGAGTGGCAAGCTCTATCAAAGGAGAGAGGAAACAAGCAAGGAGCTAAGCGAAAGATTAAGGTTGGTGCTCTATGCTTCTCTATTATCTATCATACATAAAGGAAAACACAAGTTACTTTGAATTGTTTGCTTCTAAGATAGCTACCCGTCTTAGTGGGACTAGCAGATCAAATAGACACTAGTTTTCCCGGAAACAAGCGGTCCCCCAGGCGCCCCCGAAGCTAAAAACAAATGTAAAATTTCCTTGTAAAAGTATAGTAATTTCTAGTCAATCTGGGCCGTTCATTAGGTGGATGATCTGACAGTAGAATTTATGTTTAGTTTAGGGTTTTTTCCCTAGAAGGCAACCCCTCTCTTTGTATGAGGGTATTGTATTGAGGTTGTGGAATATATGTGTATTCTCAGAGCGAGAAACAGAGAGGTGAGACTATGAGAGAAAATAGAGGATATTACAACGAATCTACTGTAGGTTGTGTCTCTTCATTTTGCTGGATAATAGAAACGAAGGACTGGCTGTTCGAGGTGGACGTAGCCCAAACTGGGTGAACTACGTATATCTGTGTCTCTATGGTTTTATGTGTTTGTGTTTTTCCGCATATTATATGTCTTACATTTCTCTTTCATATATAATATTTTTTCTAACAGATGTCGTGTTTTGGTTATGTCTATTTATATGCATATGTATGTAAATATTGCATTAAGATATGTTATAAAGCTCCAATAAGTGGTATGGTGTTCGTGATATGATTGGTTATGTCTTCAGTGGTATGATATGATGTAAATGTTGCATCGAGTTGAGTTATAAATCTCCATGGGAAACATGTGTTTTGTTGGTTTATAAGTGTCACTAAATACTGAGGACGGTGTTCCCCAAAGGTGGAGGGGTTTGTAGCATCCCCTGGTTGATTTCATATGTAAATAAAAAGAAAACCAAGGTCATGGGACACATATTTGAAGCTGAATGTTGGAAAAAACATAGTGATGGATAAAACTAGTGATTATTAATGGATATGCAAATTGGCAAAGGAATTGGTGAAGCCAAAGAGGCAATAATTGATATTTTGTTCTTGAAAATTAAGGAAAATATGAGTAAAGGGAGATGAAGGGTAACAAATTTGCACGAGAGGGAAATTGAAGGAAAATGAAGAAAATAAAGGCCTCAATGTTAAAAAGACTTCTGAGAATCAGTTCACAACCTTTTGTCAGTTCAGTTTTGGAGCTCTCTTATATTCTCTCATTCTCTCATACTCTTGCACACTTAGAGCATTCTTGGAGCATGCTTGGAGCACTCTAGTATTCACTTGGATTTGGAGAAAGAAGGAAAAGGAAAGTAGGAAAGCACAATGTAACAGTTGGATCAGCTACTGCAACTAGATTGCTTTGTAGGTAACCGGTTGCATGTGTGTTTTCCTTATTGATTTATAGATGCATGGTGTATGCATGTGATTATTTGGTTATGTGTTGTCATTGGAATGGACGATTTACTAGATTGATAGTGGATTTAGCCTTTCCTTACCAATTCCTAGATATCCATGGTGTTGTGGGTTTTCCCATTTGATTATTTTTTGGTTGGTGCTCATAATTTCTTATGGCTTTGGGTTGGAACAAACGCTCTAGAAACCCTAGAACAAGTTGGGTTAAGTTACTAGTTCTAGATCCTAGATTGGGACAAATACTCTGGATCCCTTGGTGGGTTGAGTTACTTGTCCTTGGAGCCAGTTTGGAAAAATCTTATGGTGCCCTGGAAGGGTGTGCGTTGAATTACTAGTTCCTAGATCCATGTACAAATTGGGTAGAGACCGATCTGGTTGGTTTTAGTGATGTACGACCGTGAGGTGGAATCATTGGTTAAGGTTTGAGGTGGTTTGGCCTCAGGAAGCTTTGTTTTGGTTTATTCTATGAGATCCCACATTCATTCTTAGAATATGGTGTGAGGGTGACTAGCTAAAAGAGAGATTTGGTTCAACTCAATCTATAGTCGGGTGGTACATGGAAGTCCCTAACTTGCTTGGTATTTTCATATATTAATAAGATTTATTCTTCTATTTTGATTCATGCATATTTGTATAGATTATGTTGGTGATATTATGGCTGATTTTCCATGGTTCCTATGTTGGTTATTTACTGGTTATTTGCTAGTTACATGATGTATGTTAATTATGACTCTTATCATGAATGGTTTAGCTATTGATTAGTCGATGAATGTATGGACTAATAATTGTTGTTGCAACTATGTGGAGAGGGCATAGGGCATTTTTGGTGATTCTCAGACTTTTATGATCAGATATGCATTCATGACAGGTAGCTTACATGTATGCCATGTGTTTGATGAAATGCCTAGTATGTTATGGTTAGTCTCGGTCAAGTTTTTAGTTGAGATTGAATGTTTAGCTTTTGCATTGTGTCAATTATGATTCCTTGGTGAGATTATTGAATTAATGAACACATATTTATTGATAACCTACATGTAATATGTACACAAAGTGTTTGTACAAATGAGTAATTCAGATTTCCAACTTCCTGAGTCATAAATTTAGCGTACAATCTTTGTTTGACTATCATACCACCTAGTTTCAAACATCTCCATGAGGAGGCTGATTTTTTTTTTTAAGTTGGTCTTGCACTTTTTCTATTTCTCTTTTCCCTAAAAATGTTGTTTAGGCCCTCAAAATGGCCTCAGAAGTTTAGAACCTCAGAAAACTTCCAAAAATAGAAACTTATGTTAAATTTAAGGAGCCAAAACTGAAATGAAACAATGTTCGGTCAAATTAGGATAATAATAGTGTGATAATGCGTCACTGGGTGTTTGCAATCATTTATGGACGCCCATTTTCGATATGTCCATCTTGGAAATCGGGTCTCGCATAATAACTATCATCTCATGTTTACCCTGGCGAGTTTGTGAATTTGGGTAAATGTGGGAGGGGTAGTTACCCAATGAGAGGGAGAAACCATGTGGGAAATGATGCAAAGGTTTAAGGATGCCATTAGCAAGTTAAGTTACCCCATTGATCGCAATCGCCAGCAGGATGTTGAAAATAGCAACAAGAAATGATAAAAATAGAATCCAAAAATTCCAGTTTAATTTGTCCTTGAATTAAACTGAGAATTAAAATCAAATTTTATTCTCATAGCAACTTGTAATAGTTAACTAGACTGAGTTGACTTAGTTAACTTAGGAATTTCAAGTTGGAAGTCTTTATGAAGTCATGTATATTTTCTCCTTATATTATAGGGGTCTAGGATGAGTTAAGTATGAGTGGTAATTAGTTAACTTAGTTTATTGAGTTAAGCCCAATTAAATTAGTTCCAAACTATTTGAGGAACTAATAGTGAGTTAACAACCAGTTGATGCATTAGTGCACTCAACTAGTGCTACTCCAGTTAACTAAAGATTCCCTCATCAGAAACTCATGCATGTCAATTCTGAGAAATACCCAGTTGAGACTAGAGTGCAGGGACAATGTACTTTTTGTTGTATAATTTTCTGAGTTGTACATATGGTGCATGCAATCAAGAACTGAACCTAGAAGGGATTGCGCAGTTATGGATGAGGAATTTCCCTTTAAATACAAGCTAATTCTCTCGGGAATTGTGCAAATAATCAAAAGCTTAGAGGCTTGGAAATTTGGCTAAGTATTGGCCAAAGGAAGCCATTAGGCGGAGGATAGGTAATACTTGTGCAAGTTAAGCTCAAGGTTGGGCATAGCATATTGTATTCATCCAAATTCTTTGTTCAAGGGCACAAGGAAATAGGGAGCTTGGAGAGCAGAGAAGTGGCCTAGATTTGGCTGGAGCTTTCTTGTGAGCTCGGAGATTGATTTTACCGAGTGTTGGGATTGTTCTTGAGAGAACAATAATTGTAATCTCGTCTTGTATTTCTGATTAATGCAATATAGATAGAGGGGGTTTGTGCTGTGGTTTTCCTTGGATATTTATTGTGTTATGTGCCATTGATTTGTCTTAATCTTGTCTGTTATTGTTTTCATTGATATTTATGTGCTTCCATTGTAAAGAGTATAAGTAGATTTTGTCTCTTTATTTAGAAAATTGCATTAGCTTATGAATCTATAGGATTTTCTACATGGTACCGGAGCTGAGAAAAATATACTAGAGGATATTTCAAAGTTTTGAGTTTTAGGCCGTGAGTTTGCAGAGAAGATCTGAAAACTTGTGTGAAACATTTAAAAAAATATATATATTTGGATTCTTTGCGAAAAAATACCCAAATTCAAAAAAAATCGGTCGAATCGGAGTTCGGATGAAGGAGATATCGCTGATTTAAAAACAACTCTTTTTCCAAAAACTTTCGTGACAGTGGGACAGATGAAATAGGTTGGTGTGCTAACTAAGACCCTGTATAATCTTGAGATTGAAGATGCATTAAAAGCCTTGAGGAGCAAGGAAAATTTTATAGACTTGGTGTTTGAGAGGGAGAGTAAATTACCTCTCAACATGTAGCCCCAGAAGAAGCAGTCTCAAAAGCATCTTTAGGAATTTGTGTAGCGTCACTGCTAGAGAAGTTGAGAGGAGACAAAATGGAGGAATCTAGTCATGCAAAGACCTCTAGTACAGGGAAATTTTGAGCCAAGTAGGCATAGGGATCACATTTAGCCATACCTCCAAGTGTGAGGTGGGGCGATTTGAAGTGATAGTCCCAAGAGGGTTGAAATTGGGTAAGGACCATTGAGCAGTTTTATCTCATGGATCATACCTTGCTACGGGAGCCCAAAGTACATAGTAGTGGGAGGAATTAGTTGGATTGATGTAGTTAGATATCAAAGTGAAAGAGGCTAGAGCAATCAAATACTGAAGAAGTGTAGAGAAGGGTTGAAAACAGTGCAGAAAGGTAGAGTTAACAAAAGCACAGAGTTTTGATTCGACAGAGGCAATAGCAACCAGAGACTTTAATGAAAAAGACATCATTCTGATTTAGGTTGGATGTTTTTTTGTTTCTGGAGTTTCTTGAGCAACAACACTAGAGAGAATTGTTGCATGCAGAACATTCCAAAGGTTAAGGATCAGGATTGAGTTGAATTCCTTTCTTGTTGAGAGGGAGTGTTGAAAATAGGAAATGATAAAAATAGAATCCAGAAATTCCAGTTTAATTTGTCCTTGAATTAAATTGAGAATTAAAATCGAATTTTATTCTCGTAGCAACTTGTACTAGTTAACTAGAGTGAGTTGAGTTAGTTAACTTAGGAGTTTCGAGTTGGAAGTCTTTCTGAAGTCATTTATATGTTCTCCCTATGTTGGGTATGGGATCCCTCGTAGCAGGTCTAGAGTCTAGGATGAGTTAAGTATGAGTGCTAATTAGTTAACTTAGTTTACTGAGTTAAGTCCAGATAAATTAATTCCAAACTATTTGAGGAACTAATAGTGAGTTAATAGTCAGTTGATGCATTAATGCACTCGACTAGTGCTACTCCAGTTAACCGAAGTTTCCCTCATCGGAAACTCATGCATGTCGATTTTGAGAAAGACTCAATTGATACTAGAGTGCAAGGACAATGTATTATTTGTTGTATAATTTTTTGAGTTGTACAAATGGTGCATGCAATCAGGAACTAAACCTAGAAGGGATTGTGCAGTTATGGATGAGGAATTTCCCTTTAAATATAGGCTAATTATCTCAGGAATTTTGCAAAGAATCAAAAGCTTGGAGGCTTGGAAATTTGGCTAAGTATTGGCCAAAGGAAGCCATCAGGCGGAGGATAGGAAATACTTGCGCAGGTTAAACTCAAGGTTGAACATAGCATATTGTATTCATGCAAATTCCTTGACTAAGGGCGCAAGGAAATAGGGAGCTTGGAGAGCAGAGAAGTGGCCTAGATTTGGCTTGAGCTTGCTTGTGAGTTCGAAGATCGATTTTACTGAGTGCTGGGATTGTTCTTGAGAGAACAAGCATTGTAATATCATCTTGGATTTCTGATTAATGAAATACAGATAAAGGGGTTTTGAGTTGTGGCTTTCCCCAAATATTTATTGTGTTATGTTCCATTGATTATCTTCCTCTTGTTGATTACTATTTACTCGATATTTATGTGCTTCTATTGTAAAGAGTAGAAGTAGATTCTTGTCTCTTGTTTTAGTAGATTACTTGAGCTTGTGAATCTACAAGATTTTCTACATGGGATTGTTTCATCAAAGCATTGTTGCCACTCACCTGCATGCCATTAACTGAGCAACATATTGACACCCTACAATATGCACTTGAATGAGAAACTAGGATCAAGGCTATGACAAGATATCCTCATGAACACCAAGGAGTATTGGTTTCCAATAATTCTACTCTCATAGGATTGTAGCATAAAATCACTGATATGACATAGAAGCTAATGGAAACACACCCATTGTGACTTGCAAGACCTCACATGTGGTGTACCAACTACCACATCGAAGGGCATCATACCAGAGAATGCCCAAGACTGAGGGGGGTGAACACTCCCTTCGTACCAATGGGGCCCTCAACATCCTTACCCACCATCAGAGTTGCACCTATTGGTACACAAGCTTTATACCCAAGCTACACACAATTTCATGCCTTTCCCAACTAGCAGGGTGCATCTCTGAATGAATACTATGAAATACGTTGAACATATGGACATCTTCAACAACTCTGTCCAATCTTACAAAAATATTGAATGTCCCAAACAATTATTTCTATGAATTTTATGCCTCTCCAACTCACCACACTCATCATTGTAGGGAATTAGACACTCTAGCTAACTAGTTGTATTGTTCTTCCTTTATGATTAATGAAGCTCTTTAAGGGCAAGGAGGCAGAGGAGACATGGGGGATAAATAGGAGGCAGAGATCTGATCCATTTCTATAATTGTGATTAGCAGGCACACATTGCAAGAGACTTCCATCTATCCATAAAACCTTGGTGCTCACAATGCAAAGTTAACACACATGAAAAAAAGGATTGCCTAGAACTAATCAGTATATGGTTGGAGCACGACTAGCAGAGGGGAGCAAATTTGATTTATGAAAAACTGTGGGAATCAAAACTAACTTTTATGTCAAACATTAACATAGTCACCTGGTGGGGAAAGAAGACCAGAGCTGACTCTGGGGCTGTTGAACGACCAAGGATCATAAAGAATTCCTCGCTAAAGAGTTCTTATGATTCCAACTAGTAAAAGTAGTACTATAAATATGCCATGGAGATCTTCAACCAGTTGGTTCTGAATGATGGCACCCAAGGAGAGAAACTAGAACTTTTAAAGGCCAAAAGTCTAAAACTACCATAGAACAATTCCCAACTTATAGTAGAATGGTTCAAGTTGTTCTTGTTGATCATGAACAATGAGAAAATGGAAACACAAATGTGGAAGAAGCTTAAAGCTACTATCAAATATGGGGAGATATTGGAAGTGATCATCTCTGCAATTTTCTCGAAAGGAATTCTAAACAAGTGCAGAGAAATAAGAAAAGGATAGGGAGGGAATTTCATGTTGATTCCCATTTTGTGGGGTTCTAGATCAAGGACACTATGCTATATTTTTGTTTAGACCAAGGAAGACGTAGGAAGCCCTGGGAAGACCTAAGTTGGAATTCTTCCTGATTCAGTTGTGCATGGCTAATCAATATTGTATCCTCCCAATTGCACTCTTGGAAGATGTGTAAGTAAACATAGGAGGGTTAAATACATATGCAAACTTTGAGGTCACAAACATCATGGGAGACAAAGACCCCTATCCGGCATTGTAGGGATATATTGAGCCTTTGAAAACTATTCAATGATTAACCTAAAGAGGGAAACAATGACTTTCAAGGTGGATGGAGTTATGGTGATTCAACCCTTGTATCCTTATTAAGGCCCTAGGTTCACTGAGCCAATGAACGATAGAGAAGATCCTGAATTACTAGATCAATTATATCAGCTCACAACAGAAAAGAGAGAAGACTACATCAATCCCATAGTGGATGGGTCAATTAGCTGGAGAAGTGTTCAGAGATCTGAAGTTGGGTCAATTAGCTGGAGAAGTGTTCAGAGATCTGAAGTCGAATCAAAAGCTATGTGGGATGATTAGCAGTAATTAGGCCATGAGATCCACTTGAAGAAATGCACAACTATTCACTGTATCCATTGGGTCATTACAAAGGTACGTAATTTTCTTGTTTTTAATGGTATGGGTTTTGTTATTGATTTTATCGATGAAGTTGAATTGGATATTTGGGAAGCACTCATGTTACCTTTCTATATGTTGAACTTCAAGCGATGTTGGTGATGTGGTGGGTTTCCCATCGCAACCATCTTAGGGGGTGGGAGACAGTTAAATCTATATTGATATGCAGATTTTGGTATTCAGAAGACTTCTCACCCAATCTGATTAAGTATGAAGGGTACACTAATCCTCACCAACTTATACAAAGTTTTAAATATAGGTGGACGAGGGAAGGACTCCCTAAGAGTTTTTGGGTGCATATTTTTGTCCACACTCTCAGAACATTCCCATAGGTGTGGTACCTTAAGGAAGAAATAAGGAGGCAAACCAGTGAGTGGGATTGCATGACAACCCAATTCATCCATGATTTCTCCTTTGCAAATGACGATGAAAGGATATATGTTGCCTTGAAAGCAGTCAAGATGGTATTGTTCCCAACATGAGAGCTTACTGAGGATTATTGCGACCAGGATACCTTTAATCATACCTATGAATCCAAATTTCCTGAGGTTGTGGCTTCTAGGAAGATAACTCTTGAACCTAAGGGAGACAATTTAGAAGGGTTGAGGAATTTGACCTTTAGGAAATCTGAAGGGGAGTGAAAGATAGAATATGGGCCTGTAATGGTCGGTTTGTACCTATACCCTTTGAAGTTGCGAAATAACAACATCGGTACGAAAGAGAAACCAAAACTAGCCTCCATGAGGGACTATTGGGACAAACAGACCACCAAAGAAATCTGTAATTTCCTGAAGGAGTATGAGGATATTTTTTCTTTTCCCATTATAAATCTCAAAGGAATTAAAGGGGAGTTGGTATAAATGAATATTGTGCTGAAGACAGATGTGAGACTAGTGAAACATTGTTTATATCGATTAAACCCAAAGGTTAAGGAGAATGTGAAGAGTGAGATTGATAAGATGTTAGCAAAGGACTTCATCGTCCCAATTAATGAATTTGAGTGGGTTAGTCTGATTGTCATCCAGAACAAGAAATATTCTAAATAAATCTGGGTCTATGTGGATTATAGGAGCTTGAATAATGCATGCATCCATGACCCCTTTCCCACTCCATTTAGTGAAAAAATCCTTGATAATGTTACAGGTAATGAAGCCTACTCCTTCATGGATGTGTTCTATGGATATCATCAAGTTTGCATTGTAGAGGAAGATAAGAATAAAACCACCTTCACAACTAAATGGGGCTCTTATGCCTACCATGTCATGTCATTTGGGTTGAAGAATGCATTGACAGTATTTTCAAGGATCGTAATTATTTCCTTCTGTGACTATATTCAAAGATGATTGGAGATGTATATGGATGATTGGATGGTGTATAGGTTATTGAAAAGATGCTCCATCTTGCTCAGAGTGATGTTTGATCACTACAGGAAACTGCATATTTATTTGAACTTGAAGAAATGTATTTTCGTTGTCTCTTATGGAATGTTGCTGGGGCATATAGTTTGCAAAGAAGGAGTTTGTGTCAACTCTATTAAAGTTACAATAATTCTGAATATGCCTCCACCAACAAGTGTCAAGGAACTAATTTTGAATCTTAGCCACATAGGATAGTACCACAAGTTCGTCTGTAATTATGCCTTGATTACTGTACCATTGGAGAAGTCGGTGAAGAAATCTGAGCAGTTTTCCTAGACCAATGAATACAATGATGCCTTCAATATGATAAAAGAGAAGTTGGAAAGTGCACCAATCCTGATTTACCCAGATTGGAATAAATAATTTCACATCCATATTGATGCATTAGGGATCACTCTAGGAGATATTTTGGCCCAACCCAGAGATGATAACCTAGATCAACCAATTTATTTTTCCAGTAGAAAACTTTCCACTGTAAGAAGGAAATACACCACTATTAAATAGGGAGCTCTTGCGATGGTGTAATCACTGCAGGAATTCAAGCACTATCTTCTAGGTGGTCCATTCAATTTCTTTACTAACCACTCTACACTGAAGTACTTGGTAAATGAGCCTGTGGTCAAAGAGAGGATTTTCATATGAATATTACTATTTCAAGAGTTTACATTCAAAGTCATTTTGACTCTAGGAAGGATGAATGTAGGCCCTAATCCTCTCTCCTGGCTGGAGTCGAGTGAAGCTAGGGGGTCAATAGATGACCAAATATTGGATGCTGATATTTTTCAATTTGAGGCCATCCTCGACTATTTAGAAGATATCACACTATTTATGACCACTGGAAAATGTTTGGAATAGTACAAAACAACCCAAAGAAGGAATATTGTAGTTTGAGCTATGGATTTCAAGTTGATTGCAGGTCAATTGTACAAGATGGGTTTTGACCATATATTGCGACAATGTGTCCTTAACCATGAAAAACAATATGTGCTATGGGAATTCGATTCAAGAGTTGCAAGAGGACAAGTAGGGTGAAAAGGCACTATGAGAAAGGTACTACAAGTAAGAATCTGTTGGCCCACTCTTTTCTAGGATGAGAAGGAGTACAT
Source organism: Pinus taeda (assembly GCA_000404065.3). NCBI lineage: Eukaryota > Viridiplantae > Streptophyta > Pinopsida > Pinales > Pinaceae > Pinus > Pinus taeda. The sequence continues at coordinate 40,023 of APFE030108625.1, forward strand.
CAACAAATGTGATGTTTTCCAACGGGTGGGACAACCATCACACCAGGATGAACTTCCTCTACATCCTGTACGTACACTCCATGCATTCGAAAAGTGGAATGTGGACTTTGTGGGGCATATTAATCCATCGGCGCATCACTCACATGCCAGGTACATTATTACTACTACAAACTATCTCACTCGATGGGTCGAAGTCACACCATTTAAATATTGCGCTGATGGCACTACTTCTTGGTTCATCTTTGAGAATATCATCACTCGATTTGGGTGCCCTACGAGCCTCACCAACGACCAGGGGACACACTTCGTTAATAAGACAATTTCCACATTGCTACATAACTTCATGATCCAACACCATAAAATCGTCCCCTAACACCCATAGGCAACTGACGTTGTCGAAGTTTTCAAAATGATCCTAGAGAAGGGCCTCACCAAGATATGTTCTACCAACTAAGATGACTAGGACAAGTGGGTAACAACTACCTTATGGGCCTACCATACTACCGTCAAACAATTTCATAAATATAGGTTGTTCCAGTTTTTTTATGGCCAAGAAGTTGTAGTACCTATTGAGTTTATCATTCCAAACATATTTGTTGTCACGGCCACTCAGATGTCAAAGGATGAGTCAATTGAAAAATGACTGGATGAACTATGGGAGTTGGATGAAGCTAGGTTTCTAGCTGATTTTCACCAGACTATTGAGAAGGAGATACAAAAGAATTTCATGACTGACACTTCAAGAGGAAGTCCTTCACAGTTGGGGACAAGGTTCTCCTACGTGAGAATAATTTTCTAAAACATCCTAGGAAGCTCCAAATGCACTGGTTGGGACCATTCATTGATATGGAAGTGCAGGAGTTTGGAGTTGTTAAACTTGCACAGCTCGACAGAATCTATTTCCTGGTTGAGTGAATGGCGCACACTTGAATCCCTTCCATGGCCCACCCACTTCCTAATTAATTGATTTGATCTCCGAAAGGGGATCGTAGTTAGGATTAGGATAGATTCAGTTAGTTAAATTTGAATTTGATTTAGTTATGTTAGTTATGTCAATTGTGAATAAAGTTACTTCCATTAGGTCTATTAGTTAGTTGAGTGCATCCCTCCGCAACTGATTGTGGTCAAGGAATGCACATGGTAGTCATCTTATCCATCATAATTAGTAAAAATTCCCAACGAATTTTCAAATTTGGTTTAAATATCTCCCGTAATATCCTTGATACATTATGGTTATCAAATTTTTGTTTTTTCCATCGTCTTGTAATAATTGACCATCATGACCATCTGCGTATTGATTTTTTGCGTCATCCACAATTTGAATCAAGCATATTAAGTTTTCATATTTATTAGTTAAACAATCTAATCACAAGCATCATATTAAGTCTTTCTATATAGTTTGCATGGAAACGTTAAGTTCTCCATTGTAAAGATTAGGTGGTTGAACTACTCACTCTAGCTTAGGTGTCAAACTCCCCTGGTTCTCAGTCCAAATTCAAGCCCCCTGTGTCTATTTTGTATAGTCGATGAGTTACAGTCACGATAAAAGTATCCAAAACTGTTATTCCCACCCCTCCATCCAACTCCAAAGTGATAGAACTTGAAAGTATTTTTTGTAAATATGAGAAGGCCACATTTGTCGACAACAATTTATCAGAGTCCTTCCATTTTGCCACACTCAAGTGCAAAGTCTTCATATACACTACAACCAGACAAGGTGGTAGCCACTCTTCTAAGATAAAATAGGAATTTTGAGGATTATAGCGGTCCATGCTAATGAATTTGAGTAATTTAGTAGTCTTTGGCACTTCAGGCATGGTCATGAAATGCACCAAGTTCCTTATCAACATGTTGCATGGAGGTTCCCTATGGATCGAAAGTGAATACCCAATACATGCCAGTGACATCCAATAATTAATGGGGCTATCTATTGTGGGAGCCATGGTGTATTCTTCATTCTAGACCACCTCTAAGAAAGGGAAGAAAATAAGTGACAAAAACTAATATACTAAGTATGCTACTCAGTGTGGAGGAAAAGGAGCCACCATTGACCTGATTAATGTTCCCTAAATCAAGTTCTCCTATCGCATAATTGCTATAAAATCATGTGCCATTACATAAATAAGGAATTCACTCTAGATACCATCTTGATGGTGGAAGCCTGTGAAAAGGGGGAACAATTGAACTGGTGCACCTATTTTCTAAATGAAGTATTTGAAGCATGCGAGGATGTATACAAGTGGGAAACATACTTCAACTATGGATATCTATTCATATCTCTAGAAATGATGAAGTAGTGCCATAATAAAGGCAAAGAGCTAGCTTGAGTCTCTGAAGATCAGCCCCTGGCACTCAGGTACTCCCCATCACAGACATCAGCTCGGGACCCAAACAACAAAGAAATCAACGAGGCATCCTTCACAAGATGGTATGAAAAGATGATTATCATCACCAAGCTATCCCAAGAATCCCAAAATTGATTTTAGATGAATATTCACATGCCATATGGTTTGGTTTTCTCCATGAAACCATATGGATTTTCCCCAAGGTTGTTAACCTGGACAAATTCCATATGCACGCTTTGCCTTTGATTCTCTCGGAAGAGGCATTCCAAAAAGAAGTTTTTTCTTGGCTAGGAATAATTTGTGAAGTCTAAGACAACAAGCGAACATAATCTTTTGAAGGGATGTTTCCACCACCACTACCTAGTGAGAGCCCCCTCGCCTCTCGGAAGTGAGTAGCAGAAGAGACATTCAATCTTATCTTGAATAGTTTTGAGACAATTGTGATATAAATTCGAAACACTCTAGAAGCTCTCGGGTCATCAATAAGTTCCTTACCCATGTTTTCTTAATTTCTTAATTTTAGTCCGGTCAATACTCTATCATTTATCCCAATGGTTGCCTCCCTTCCCCCAATGGGCCCACATTTTGTCACTGAACCCATGGTCCAGGAAACTCGTCTGATTGCTACTCGAACTCCCTGAGTTTCCCAAAAGCCTGTTCCACTTACCTCTACCCAGGTTGTCAATCTCATTATCGAAGAACCACACTCTCTCACTAGCACCCAAAGCATCGAAGAAATATTGCAATTTACCCCCATTGTGTCCCCAACATCTCATAACCCGTCAACCCGCATGACCTTCCCCTCTTCAACCATTTCATACCTTCCTCTGATATGAAACCTCCTTAGTGCTAAGACTGATATGGAGGTTGATTTTGTAATTAAATAAATCATTGAAATTTACCACAACACCCTCATTGTTCACCCTAAAATTTTGGATTCGATTACCATGCCTCTGTTATCCTTGTTACTAGCCTCAAGCCCTCAACCAGAAAATAGATAGCATATTCACCCTAGTCCATAGGGCCAAGAAGTTATAAACTTCTTACCACATACATCCAACGACATTCCATTTCACCAATACATTTTGTTCCACACCACACCAACACCCACACTACAGAAAATAGGAAACTTCACCCCAAGGACAATTTGAGAGATCAGTAGCCAGTGGACTATCGCTGCAAGCCCAATACCCTCCACCTACTACCATGGCACCCAATGGTCTTAAGAACTAGTCATCCTCTTAGTTATTTAATTTCATTCAACTAGTTACCCGCCAAGTAGAGGCACTTCACAATACCTTGACAATCGAACATGAGCAACAATAGCAACAACTTCTCTCCATTTCATCCAAGCGCGATCAACTTCTCTAAGAAAAGAAAGCGTTGCAACAATAGGTCAATGATATCAACACCAAATTCAAGTTCTTTGGCATACCATCTCTAATGTAGTACCAAATGCGCTAGAGGACTTCTAAGCGTGCACCCTCTCAGATTGTTGTGACGACATCATAAATACATGTGTCGACCTTGTTTCAACAAACTGGGAGCTTTAGAGGACTATCTTACTCGGATAAAGAGCACTCCTATTGGCTTAGGTTGGGCTAACCCAGGTTCGATTCTTTACTGCGCACCAACAAAACCCCCAATCACTAGCCCTTTCGACAATGACGAGTAGATCACAGTCTCACCCGAAGTGACTATGGGAGGATGCAGAACCGGGTTCTGCGGCCTTGAGGGATGCCAATATGTGGTATTTTTTGTGTTTTCTGATACTTACATTCATAAATTACTTTGCATTCATACATTACTTTGCCACATTACATTCATCACTTAAAACATATCATATACATCCATAAAACTTCAATATATTGAAATAAAGTGCAACTGTAATAAATTGTTTCTCTATAATAGATAATAAGAAAAAAACACATGAAGACACATATTTTACCGTGGTTCATCCCAATGTGGAACTACGTCCATAAGCATTGTTTCTTATAATAGATAATTTGTACAACAAACAATTCTTGGCCTATTCACTCAACTGCAAGTAGTCCATGCACTTAGCTGCAAACTCAGGCCTCTGTGCACTCAGCTGTGGACTGAAGCCTCTATGCACTCAGTTGCATAGCCTCACCTTCTTTCCCAAACCATGATTCACCAAGATACAACCATTCAATACATGATGTGATTCTTCAAGACTATCTCCTTCTTTATTATTCATCCCTATATATACCATTACATCAAGGGATATATCATCGCAATACCATGGTCATTATATTATTGACTTCCCTAATACAAGCTACTATGGTAAAAAAAAATTCATCATCTACAACATTACATTATTTTAACAAAAAGAAGGGGCTTCGACCCGCCCCTAATCCCATATACCACATGGTATGTCTACTACGCGGTCCACTTTGGTGCTCTGTTGCTCCACTTCACACTCTGCTACATCCTTTACTTTACAATCTGCTCCAAAAAAAGTGGAGTCTTCATCAAAATCTAGGCCAAGTTGGGTGGTGCCTAACAGGCCCCCAACACTCACATGTGACTCATCTTGAGTCACTCAGCTGCTTTGCCTCTAACTTTTGCTACGATGTTGTTGTAGGCCTAGTTGAACTGCTGCAAAGTCCATTTTACCTACTTTTCCTCGTTGCGCACTTCCTCCAGTAGTGCCTCTGTCACATGTTCTGCAACCTTCTCTACCAACATTGTCTCCTTTTGTCAAAGCTCTTGAAGCTTCTCATCCATTGTCTGTGATATTTGGAGCGCCTGATATTGCCAAGGTCGAGTCCTCTCTTTCGAAATCTGTTCTTCTTTCTTTAGCTCCTCAATTTTCTTCTGGAGGGACTTTGACTCATTGATTTTCATGAGCTTCTGCGAGATTGGTAAGGTCTTCACATATGCCTGAATCTCCTCTAATTGTTTTTTCTTCTGTTGCATTTCTTCCTATAGTTTCTATACATTTGGATCTTCCTGCAATGAAGTCCAAATTTGCAAACTTTCGTCCAATATTTTTCCATAGTCTGCCACTACTGCGAAGATGCTAGAAATTATAGCCTTTAGGTCAACCTCCCTTTTATCTATCAATTCCTACAACATAGTTGGATGCAACTTCATTTGTATCTCATTGATCTACATTTCGTATTTGAATTGCACTGCAACAATTTTCTCCTTGTACCCTTTCACTGTAAGGCTGAGCTTCGTGACCTTTTCTTCTACTAGCTCTTCCTCTCAGACATGAAGGTACAAAATCTCTTTACATGTGGCTTTGACCACCTCCTTGATCATCTGGTGTTCCTCTGCCATGTGATCCTTTTCTTGGATCACCTGCTCGAGCTTCTACCACAACGTAACTCGCTCTTTTTCTATTTGTACATTCAGCAACAAAACCATTTGTTGGCTTAGGTCAGGGTGACCCAGTTTCGATTCTTTACTGCGCACCAAAAAAACCCTCAATCGCTGGCCCTTTTGGCAACGACCTTCAAGTAGATCACAATCTCACTCGAAGTGAATATGAAAGCATGCAAAACCAGGTTTTTGCAGCCTTGAGGGATGCAAAGATGTGGTAATTTTTATGTTTTATGATACTTAATATTCATTAATTACTTCTCATTCATGCATTACTTCACCACATTACATTCATTGCTTAAAACATATCATATATATCCATAAAAATTCACTATACTGAAATAAAGTGTAACTGTAATAAATTGTTGCGCTACAACATGAAGAAATAGATATTATTATGGTTCATCCCAATGTGGGACTACGTCCACAAGAACTATTCTTATAATCAAGTATTTGTACAACAAATAGTTCTTGGCCTGCGCACTCAGTTGCAGGCAGTCCACACACTCAGTTGCGGACTCAGGCCTCTGCGCACTCAGCTGTAGAGCCTCACCTTCTTGCCCAAACTACAATTCACCAAGATACAACCATTCAATACATGATGTGATTCTTCAAGACTATTTCCTTTATTATTCATCCCTATATATACTATTACGTCGAGGGATATATCATCGCAATACCGTGGTTCATATACTATGGACTCCCATAATACAAGCTATTATGGTAAAAAATGATTCATCATTTACAACATTAAATTCTTTTAACAAAAATGAGGGGCTTAAACCCACCGCTAAGCCCATATGCTGCACGATATATCTACTGTACGGTCCAATTTGGTGCTATGTTTCTCCACTGCGTGGTCGACTTCACGCTCCGTTGCATCCTTTACTTCACACTTAGCTCCACAAAATGTAGAGTCTTCATAAAAATTTGGGCCAAGTTGGGCTACGCCTAACAACTCCCTGATCTAGCCACCCAATATGCCAATGATATTGAGCATAATATTACCGATGTGGCTTCTTTGAAGGTCTCCCTCCATCAAGCTACTGGACAGGTGAAAGAAATCTTCACTCAGGTTCATGATTGGTTGGGGTTCCTTACAAAGAACAATCAGTCGGTCTATGCTCTGCAACAATGATCTCACCAATTTTTCAACCAAGCCTTGACTACACCTAACCTTCATCAACAAAATGATATTTTTGCACAGACTGATATCCTCAAGAAGCAAATCCAACAGACTGTGTATGACTCACGTGCCACAAAGGCTCTTATTCATAACCACAAACCACCATAACAAGTCCATTTCTAGAAACTGTAGCAACTCAGCACAGAAGCCAATACTCAGTCGAATTCTCTCCTAAATTCACAACTCGACCAACCAACAACATAAATTACCACGTAATTTATTGAGCAGGTTGTCACTTTGACAGATCACTAGCAATCGACTCTTGCTTAATATACTTAATTCAAGGTTGTAACCATTCAATATGTCCCATAGTTCGGTCCTTTGTTTGAAGAAGAACTTGCAGCACATACAGGTATAGTTCAAGAAGAAGCAATACAAGTAGGATCCCTGTAGTAGTAAGAAGAAACAAAAGCATCAGCTAAGGATTGACTCAGGACGAGTCAATCGATTATGGTCGGGGCCTGTTGGGTCCTTCATTTTGGGGGAATATTTTTTGACACATTTTGACCAAGTCTAACCAAAGGGTAGATGCAGAGGAAACAACTGAGGGAAAGAGAGAAAATTTTCCAATATCCATCAAATGTTGAAGTTGGCAAGCAGAAAATATGGGGACATGCAAGCACATCTAAGCCACAAAGGTCATCAATGAGAGATGGATTAGTTGCAATTGAGACACAAAAGCATCCAAGGAGGAAAATGAGTGGTATATGAGGAAGAGATTGGCAATTTAGGCGAGAAAAGTTTATAAAAGCTAAATAAAAGACAACAAGGGGTGGAGAATGTCATATGCTGAGATGTTCTAGTTGAGTATATTCGACTTAGCCTTGTTTTTTGTTTATTTAATTTTGAGCTAGTTTGTATGTTGATTATTCTACTCTTATCTAAAGGGCCATAGTGCCATAATGTAATGATGCTTTAAGTTAATTGGAAGAGTTGTAGGATTTCTCTATGGTTTTGAATGTGTTAGTTTGCATGGGCCTCTTTAAAAAAAATTCTTATGAATGAATCTAGATGTCTTTTATCTCTTTGGATACTTTGCAAGTTACACTTCACAATGGTTATATGTTAGATGCTATGATTTCTACAGTAGATGTGAATGATAATATTTATGCAAGTCTCCTTGGTGCCTTGTCCTAATCCCTATGCTAGTAAGGTCGTGACATGCCTCGGGTGAGATGCCTTACTTCTCTTGAGTAAGGTGAAAATTCCAAAATTACACTAGACTACATCGGATCCTTCGTTGGCCCTTATTTCTGGACCCAGGGCCTCTATAATTTATAAATTTTCACCAACAGGGTTTCCCATTCCCCATATATTCCAAGAAAAAATATCATTTAAATTTAGAGGAACTTGACATACCTCCTCCAGACTTTTCTCTCCCATGTTCTTTTTTATTCACATTCTTAAGGATTTCAATGATTTGCGACTAATTTACTGGCTTGAAATTTTACTATGCCTATGCTTCCCTTATGTCTTTTTTGGAGGTCCTTTCACATTTTTTGTGATTTTCCAACTCCTGGCTAGTGGAATCGCTTCCCCAATTTATTCTCTTCTTGGTGCTTCTTGTTGGTGTTAGCACACTTCTAGGCTAAGTCATGAGTAACTTTTTAAATTTTTATTTTTAGGATTAATTTTGTAAATTTCAAAAAAATTTAGAGCGCTACCAGAATTTCCGGTAGCGCTCGATTTTCTTGTTTAGAAGGTCTCCCTATTTTTCGAACAGTCTTTTCGTTCTTGTTTTATTTCCTGTTTTCTTTATAAAAAAATCTGATGCTATTGGAATTTCCAATAGCGTTTCCTGTTTTTAAAAATAAAGCTAAAAACACAATCGTTTCCGATTGTCCACCTGTCATGACAGCGGAATATCAAATCCAAATCATGAGATTTCATGATTGGATAGGTCACAAACCCCAATTCAAGTCAATTGGTAGTCATTAATCATTTTGGTTGATCATGTCTGCTAGGTGTCAACCATAGCCATACACAACCATTTTCTACCCCACCCATCTTAAATAACTATGGTTTCCCAAAATCTATAGCATGTTTGCAGTGTCAGTCTCAGCTAGATATTTAAATTCTGATGACCATTCTTTCCGTTCCATGTAATATGCTATTGGAATTTCCAACCAGTTTGAATTAATGCAAGAAAATTGCTAGATTTGCAAGATATTTGTACAACCACCTGTAGCAGATCAGTTGGACTCTCCAAGACAACTCGACTTCATCATTACAATAACATGGTGTCTATCATGAAATGAAATATTGTGTAATCAGGAAGGATTATATGCATGGGAGATTGAACCATGGCTTCATCTCAAATATTTGAAAGTGAAAGAAATGTCACCATTTCGAATTTCTGAAGAGCAACTAAGGAGACATTAATGAAACAATTAAAAAACATATCCCATATTTCCAGGTAGCTTAACTCAAGATAGTTGCAACAGCTGTTGCGTAAGGATTCAAACACTTTGACACCTATTCTTCGTAATAAGCAAGTAGATATTTTATTGCACCAAAGTCTACGAAACATGGAAAGCTCAAGAGAATTGAACCCCAAGGAGCTGAGTTAGTCGATGCTAATTTGAAGGTAAGAAGGTTGTTCATTTAGGCAGGCTGGTATCCACTCTACATGAGGTTAGGAGACTCACATCAAGGAGTAGCCCATGAATTTTCTCAGACTTTCAATGGACAAGAAGCTATCATTTTTGGTTTCCAGTTGCAAGTTTCAGAACAATCTATTGTAGAGGCTTTTAACCTTCCCCAGGTAGGAGAAAAGTGGTTCAAAGGTAGGCTTATCACGGGAGGAGATCTCAATGATTTTATCAGAGATGAGTACCGAGATCCCAATTGGGCCAAAGGAATTCCCAGCAGTTATCTGAAGAAAGAATGGGTAGAAACAGTCAAGCTAGTTAAGATCTTCCTCACTTGTGAGAGAAGATATACAATAGTTTTTCTATACCATATGAGCTTTCTCTTTCATTTTGCAGGTATGAGGGCTCTTAATCTGCCTTATTTTATATTGAAGAGCCTAACCAAAATGGTAGCCATGATTAAAACACATAAGAAGCATTAGAGTACAGCCTGTATCATCAGGCAACTGTCAAGGTTTTGGTTGAAGAAGAATTGAAAAAGAGGAACCAAACTTGGGACCATTTCCTGTTTTATAGAGCAGGCCAACCTGCACCAAAACCCCAAGAAACTGATAAGCCTTCTTCAACACAGGTTCAGACAAAAAGGACAGTAGCTGCATCAATCGAGGGAAACTCCAAAAAAAAGACAAGAAGGGAAGGTGTGAGAAGAGGTGCCAAAAGCAAAAAAAAAAAAGTCTTCAGCTACTAAAAATGAAAAGAAAAAGGAGCAAGGAGAAAGCTCTTCTGCCCAGAAAATTGAAAGCTCAAAAATAGTTCCTCCTGTTAGACCTTTTCCTATGGTTTACATAAGAACTAGGAGAAGAAAACTTGTAGCTGAAGAGAAATCTAAAGCGCGGGTGTTCCCTGAAATTTTGGAAGCACATGAACAATAATAAGAAGACCAACCTCTTGATTCTGATGAGGAAATATTGAAGGAAGTAGGGTATACAAGAACCGATAAAAACAAGAAGGAAGAGCTAAAACTAGTTGCTGGAACTAGGAGGATGCATGCCAGGGAAAAGAACAAAATACAGACTGAAATCAAAGGCCCTAAATAACCCTAGTTTGCTAACTGAAATAATAGTTATAGAAGAACAACCTACATAGCTGCATATTGAGGATCCTTCAATTGCAAAAATCAGAAGATCCTTGAAGAAACAAAGAGACAAATCTCCCATGGACCAGCCATCAGAGTCTTCCAAAAGAAAAAGATCCAAAAATAATTAGAAAGGAGAGAGGCCATCATCAAAGAAGACACAACAAAAATCACAAGGTCTAAATATGCTAGAATTAAAACTAACTTGGATAAGCTTGTAGAGGTTGAAGCTCACATAGGATGAAAGGGTATTTTGAAGATTTTTTGTTAAAATTTTGAAGTGGAAAAATTATCCTATCGAAAGTTTCGAAGTGTTTCTAGTTTTTTCGCCATTACAGGTATTACCAGAATTTCTGGTAGCACATGTCACAACAGAAATATATATTTGTTAGCAGCAAACCTCTAGGCCAGTTTTCGAATACAGCAACTCATAATGATAGGGATAAGAAAGATGTTGGATATGAGAGAGTTATGAGGCTGTTGAAGGTTATGTTTAATGAAGACATATGGTCATTCAATAGGCAAGACCATAAAGAGAAAATTCAACAGCAAAAGGGGCAGCCAGTGAGTTTTCCAGCAACAAAGTGTCAGTCTTCCCCTTCTTCTCATCTACACTTGTACTTTCTATTGTAATTCAAAGGGAGATGATCTTAATGTCTAAAAGACACTCATGTAATAGGAATATAGTGGAACCACCAATTTAGGAGATTTGGAGTTGGTGCCTCTCTCCCTATATATACCTTTTGTAAATATCACTTCAGGGTTGGATTTTGGTTCACCTGAAGACTCAGTTTAATAAAATAGCTTTTTTTATACTTCATGCTGGAGGCTTTTTTGATTCAATTTATATCTAATGTTTGGTTTGTCTATCTCCTGTTTTCAGCTTTCTAAATTATAAATTTGTAGTAGATAGTATAGTAGGAGTGAGAATCATTAAGAGAATCTAATGATGACTTATCTACTGTCCAGTTTTCTACAAATTATAATATGTGTTCAAGTAGAACTTTCTAGTGAAGGTTTCACAAAGGATTTGTGAAATAATTTATACTTTTTCCTACTTTCTATCTGTTATTCTCCTTATCAAAAAACAGAGTTTGTTATAAGGCTTTATGTAGTTGAGGTGACTGTCTTAAGATACTTAGTTTTCTTAAGATAAGTATTAGCTACATGTTCTCCTTCCTCTGCTCCCCTATAGTACTCACTTAACCATACAATTTATGCTTTCCACAGCTTTCCAAATGCATGAAAGTTAAAGAGGAACTGAATCATTTCAAAACCCCTTCAGAAGCCATCCCACCACTCAAAAGACCCTTTTAAATTTGAAATGAAATCATGATGTGTAAGGATTACTCCTTTTGCAGTCTAGGAGTAACTCCTTGCGCTAACATCTTTAGCGCCATTGTCAGGGAGGTGAATTGAAGTTTATCCCTGGGTAAATGACAAAGTTATAAGCCTGGTTATAAGGTGTACAGTTCCAGCTATCTTTTTACATTGCTTTACACCTGGCGACTCCATTGTAGAAGTTTTGGCTCCAAGTAAGGCTAGAACTAAGGAAAAACCACATTCTCCTTTGAAAAACCAAGTCCTTGATCTTAAGAAGCTAATGAAGAAAAAGAGTAAATGAAAGCTTGTTTCTTTTGTTTCTTGTTTTTCAAAAGCTATTCCTAAAAAATTACAACAAATTTTATCTCTTGATTTTACAAAAAATTATGTACCTCTATCATTTTCCAGTCAACAAACAACCTCTACATCGAGTGTTGGTGCTTCCTCATCTAGTATTCGAAATCCTCAAATTGTCATTCCTCAACTCCCAGTAACTCCAACCATGGCAGGTCCTAATCCAGCCCCTAACTGAATGGATGCAATTGTTGTTGCTAGCTATGATCCTTTATTTTTACCTCGACCTATGAATGCATTACCTACAGGAGATTATCTCAAGTATATGTCTAAATTAAATGGTGAAGGGGAGGTAAGAGCTGAAGAACATCTTACTGATTTTTATGCTCATGCCGATAATCTGAACATTGAGCATGAAGATGCTTGGATGAGAGTTTTTGTCTAGAGTCTTGAGGGTGATGTAAGGAAATGGTTCAGATCTTTGACAGCTGGTAGCATCATTGGAATTGAAGTCCTAGATGATACATTTTTAAGAAAATGGGGTGACAAGAAATATCTTTTGTATTATATCACAGAATTTGGGGCAATCAAAAGAAATGAAGGAGAATCAGTTTCTAATTTTTCTAAAAGATTCAATAAAATGTATAGCAAGATACCTACTGAAATCAATCCTGCTGAGGCCTCTGCTAAAGTCACTTATGCTGGTGCTTTTGATCCTGACCTTTATTTATTGTTGAGAGAAAGAAGATCTACTACGCTATCACAAATGCAGGACAACGCAATGGAGGTAGAATCGAATATATTAGTAGCTAATAGACTCTGAGGAGGGATTAACAGAGAAAAAAAAAGCAAAAAGCTAAAGTTTATACTTCAGGAACTTCTGACATAGATCCTAAGCTAGATGAGCTTACCAAGATGGTCAAATCATTGATTACTGATATGTCTAAGTTGAAGATGGAATCAAGACCATCTATTACTAGGAATGTTTCATTTGATTTGCCAAATGGATAGCAGTTTAGAAGACCTAATGCTCCTCAAATTCTGTAGAGAGAAAGAAGAGATGCTGATGATCAAAAGGTGTAGCCTCCTTTGCATAATGTTATATTTGATGATGAAGAAGAAGCTAAAGGGTTGGAAGGAGGTGCTGATATAAATTGTCTTAGAGACAAAGAAGGGATTATTTATCTTACACAAGAATAGTATGAAGACTTCATGTCATATATTTATAATAACGAAGTGAGTCCTAATCATTCCATGATTGTAGCTGATCATAAAAGCAGATACAATCTCAAATCAAATAAAAATGATGATACTTCTAAGCATGTTGCACAACCAAAGAAGCATAAAGATGCAATTAAAGTTTCAGCAGAAAAATCTCACGCGCCGGAAATTCTGGTAGCATCTAATATTCCAGCAGAGAAACAAGTGACTGAACTTGACAAACTAGAAATTCCGGTAGTATCTGATTTGCCTTCACTTAAGGTAAAAATTGCTCACAAACCACACTCTTATTTCAATTTTGAAAATGAGATTCAGAAGATCAAGATTCTCGTTCCCCTTGTTGAACTCATGAAAAATCAAGATTTCAAAAATACTTTTATGAAAGCTTTGCAACCTTCACCTATTGAAGTAGCCTTTGATTTTGTTAACCTTCAAGATGATAAGCCCACTGTTATTTTAGGTTCATTGGTAGAAGAAAAATATGACTCTACCCCTCCCTTCTACCTATCTTTGAATATTCATGAAAGGACCCTGCATAATTGTATTATGGACTCTGTAGCTTTACATAATCTAATGCCCAAGGTAGTTATGGATGAACTAGGTCTTGAGATAACTAGAGAGTACCAAGATCTATATTATTTTGATTCTCAGAAATTCCAATGTCTTGGTGTCATCAAAGACCTTGCAGTAAGTCTTTTTCAGTTACCTATGAGAGGGATGGTAATGGACATTGTTGTAGTTGATATCCCTCCCAGATTTTGTATGTTACTTTCTAGGTCATGGATTAAAAGGTTGGGAGGAACCTTGCAAATGGATTTAACTTACGCTATTGTTCCTATTTTTGGAGGAGAACAAAGAAGAATTTATAGAGAAGCTCAGCTAGCATATATCATTAGTGACAACAAAGTCCCTAATAATCATCCGATATATGCTAGAAAAATTGGAGTTGGTTCAAGAATTCTACATAGTGTTGACTCCGCCTTGCCTACATAAAATTTTTAGATTTTAAAGCTCGCTAAAAATAAAAATAGTCATGAAAGATCGATGGTATGGAAAATGTTTTTTGATGGCTCATGTTCTAAAGAAGGTGCTGGTGTAGGGATTGTTCTTATTTCTCCTTTGAAGGAAAGTTTCACTTTTTCTTTCACACTTGAATTTGAGATAACTAATAATGTGGCTGAATATGAAGCTCTGTTAATTGGCTTAAAAAAGGCAAAAGATATGAATATATTAGAAATTTCTATTTTTGGAGATGTTGAACTTATTATTCAGCAAATCAGAATGTTTATCAAATTAAGCATCCTAGACTTAGAGATTACAAGAATGCAGTATCGGACATTGTAGAAGACTCCTTCCTAGCCTTTAACATTTCTTTTGTTCCAAGAGAAAGCAATGTTCTAGCAGATTCACTCTCTATTTCAGCCATCTCATTCAAAATTCCAATGCCTATAAAGTTTAAATATGAAGTGGAAGTTAGGTTTAGACCTAGCATTCCTGATAATGTTAAGCATTGGAAATTTTTTGAAGATGACCAGGAGATCAGAAAATTCATTGAAGTTACTGAAGAGTTTGCTATTCTAAATATTGATAAAGAAGAATACCTACCACAAACTGATGTTGATCATCAAGATTCTAGAAATCTAAAAAAAATAGATTGTTGATCAGCTTATCATACAGCTGCCTACCAATCATATTCCCAAGGGGTTAATTCCACTTGAGAATCTTTTTGGTCAAAATGATGTTGTAGTCAAGCCACAATTACTAGAAGAAGATGTTGAATTAGAAGATTTCAACTTGGGTACAACACAAGAACCAAGGTATGTGAAGTTGTCAAAAGATTTACTAGATGAAAGAAGGATGGAATATCACAAACTGTTTTGTGAATTTGTTGATGTTTTTACCTGGAAATATGAAGATATTAAGACATATGATACATCTATTACTGAGCATAGAATACCATTAAAAGATGGTACTAAACCTTTCCGGCAAAATTTAAGGCAAATCAATCCAATATTGCTACCAGTGATGGAAAAGGAAGTGAAGAAACTATTGGATGCTAAAATCATTATTCCATTGACATACTCAAATTGGGTTGCCAATCTAGTGCCAATAAGAAAGAAAAGTGGTGAAATCAGATTATGTGTGGATTTCATAAATCTTAACAAAAGCTCCAAGAAAGATAACTATCCATTGCCGAAGATGGAGCATATTCTTCAAAAGGTGTTTGGGTCAGATATAATTTCCATGTTAGATGGTTTTTCTGGTTACAATCAAATATCTGTTTGGCCAGAAGATTGAGAAAAGACGGCATTCACTACTCTTTGGGGTACATTCATGTATGCAAAGATGCCATTTGGGCTCATGAATTTTGGAGCTACTTTCCAACGTGCTATGGATTTTGCATTCATTGGAGAAAAGGACAAGTTCTTGGTCATCTATTTGGATGACATTACTGTTTTTCAGTGTCAGATCAAGAACACCTTCAGCACTTTATACAAGTATTTATTAAATGCAAAAAATATGGTATATCCTTGAACCCGAAGAAGTCTAATTTTTCTCTCAAAGAAGGTAAGATGTTGGGTTACATAGTTTCTAAAAATGGAGTGAGAATTGATCCAAAAAGAGTGATTGCAACTCAAGATTTAACACTTCCAAGATCCAAGAAAGAAATTCAATCTTTCCTTGGTAAGATCAATTTTCTCACAAGATTAATCCCAAATTTTGCTAAAGTGGTGAAGCATATTACTTGTATGCTAAGGAAGGAAAAAGAAGTCAAATGGACAGTTGAATCCAAAAATTCATTTGAGCTGATAAAAAAGGCTATCATTGAAGCACCTTAATTGGTAAGTCATGAATATTCAAAACCTTTCTTAATCTTCTCATTTTCTTCTCAAGACACCATTGTTTCTATTTTGTTACAAAAAGATTCAGAAAATAAAGAAACATCCATAGATTTTTTTGGCAGAGCTCTTAGAGATGAAGAATTAAAGTATGAAATGTTGGAAAAGCATGCTTATGCATTAGTTAAAGCTCTGAAAGATTTTAGAGTTTAGATTCTGCATGCTCAAGTGATAGCTTATGTCCCTTCATCTGTTGTTAGAGAGATACTGGTTCAGATTGATATTGATGGAAAGAGAAGTAAATGATTGACTAAAGTTCTTGAATTTGATTTAGAGATAAAGCCTACTAAACTAATCAAAGGTCAAGGATTAGCTAAACTACTTGCTGAAGAAAATTGTAAAGTGTTGGGTTTGAATTTCATGGATGATAATCTACAAGGGCAAATTTCAGAACTTGTTGATGATATGAAAATAGATTCAAAGCTTGCTGAGTGTAGTTGGTACAAAGATGTTGTTTATTTTTTGAAATATTGTAAACCCCCTCTAGAGTATGGTAAAAGAAGAGTGAGATCTTTGAAGTTGAAAACCATTAAGTATTGCATCAAATATAACTGTTTGTATTGGAAAGATCCTACAGGAGTTCTATTGAGATGCATTGATCCAGAGGAATTAAAAGGGTCATATTTTAAATGCATAGTAGTGTTTGTGGAGGTCATCATTATTGGAGAACTACTGCATACAAAATATTGAGTGCTGGCTATTTTTGGCCTAGCTTATTTTCTGATGTATATGCTGAGGTGAGAACATGTGAAAAATTTCAAAGGTTCACTGGTAAAAAGCATCTAAAGTTATTACCTCTCAAACCCATAATTGTTTTTGCACCTTTCCAGCAGTGGGGATTAGATTTCATTGGTGAAATTCATCCACCTTCAAGTGGGCAGCATCGTTGGATTCTTGTTGCTACTGATTACTTCACCAAATGAATCAAAGAAATACCTACCAAGAATGCCACTCATAAAGCTATTATTAACTTTCTGGAAGGAATCATAACCAGATTAGGATGTTCATCAAGACTAGTAGCAGATAATGCAACTGCTTTTAAAGCCACACCATTGGTAAATTTCTGTGAAGAATATGGTATCCAACTTACTCATTCTACAGCTTACTATCCACAAGGGAATGCTTTAGTTGAATCATCTAATAAAAGTTTAATAAGAATCATCACCAAGTTGCTAGAGAAAAACAAGAAAGATTGGGACTCAAAACTCAAGTTTTCTTTATGGGCTGATAGGGTGACAATCAAAAATTCTATTAATACATCACCTTTTAATATGGTTTATGGGATTGTTGTTGTTTTTCTAGTCCAATTAGCTATTCCTGTAGCCAAACTACTGCAAGATCATGAAGCTGAACCAAATGACATGACCAGAAGAATGTATCAGATCATAGAAGTGCAACAAAAGAGAGAACATCAATATGATTTGGTAAGAAAATATCAGTAAGTTATGAAGGAAGTCTTTGATAAAGGGACTAAAAAAGAAGATTTTCCGATTGGAGATATGGTGTTGAAGTGGGATGCACAACACCAAGATCCAGGTAAGCATTCAAAATTTGATGCTTTATGGCTTGGTCCTTTCAAAATCTCAAATGTATTGCAGAACAATACTTTTGAGTTGCAAAATCTTGATGGGACAGAACTGTATGGATGCCCATTTAATGGGTGTTTTCTCAAAAAATTCTTTCCCTAAGGTTGTTTGTAGCCTGAGTTTGCTATAAATACCAGTGTGATTTCATAATAAGACTCCATAGCCTAATGACAAGGCATTGAAACTACAAAAACTTCTTAGAGCCTCGCAGGGAGAGCTCTATCCCCTGTGGAGCCAATGTTAGCGTAGTTCTAGGCTAAGTCATGAGTAGGTTTTGAAATTTTTATTTTTTTCAAAAAAACTTAAAACACTATCGAAATTTCCGGTAGTGCCTGATTTTCTCTTTTAGATAGTCTCCCCTGTTTTTTGGACTGTCTTTCCGTTCTTGTTTTATTTCATGTTTTCTTTAAAAAAAAATTGATGCTACTGGAATTTCCGGTAGCGTTTCTCGTTTTTAAAAATAAAGCCGAAAACACAACCATTTCAGATTGTCCACATGTCATGATAGCATAATATCAAATCCAAATCATGAGATTTCATGATTATATAGGTCACAAACCCCAAGTCAAGTCAAGTGGTAGTCATAATCATTTTGGTTGATCATGTCTGCTAGGTGTCAACCATAGCCATAGCCAACAGTTTTCTACCCCACCCATATTAAATAACTTGTGTTTCCCAAAATCTATAGTGTGTCTACAATGTCAGTCTCAGCCAGATATTTAAATTCCGACGACTGTTCTTTCTATTCCGCGTAATATGCTACTGAAATTTCTAGCCAGTTCGAATTAATGTAGGAAAATTGCCAGATTTGCAAGATTCTCGTACAACCACCTGTAGTAGATCAACTAGACTCTCCAAGACAACTAGAATTGATCATTATAACAACATGTTGTCTATCATGACATGAAATCTTGTGTAATCAGGAAGGATTATATGCATGGGAGATTGAACCATGGCTTCATCTCAAATATTCGAAAGTGAAATAAATGTCACCATTTCAAATTTCTGAAGAGGAGCTAAGGAGACACTATTGAAGGAGTTAAAGAACATATCCTAGATTTCTAGGTAGCTTAACTCAAGATAGTTGCAACAGTTGTTGGGTAAGGCTTCAAACACTTTGACACCTATCCTTCATAATTAGCAAGAAGATATTCTATGGCACTAAAGTCTAGGAAAGGTGGAAAGCTCAAGAGAATTGAACCCCAAGGAGATGAGTTAGTCAATGCTAATCCGAAGGTAAGAAGGTTGTTCATTCAGGTAGGTTGGTATCCACTCTGCATGAGGTTAGGAGACTCACATCAAGGAGTAGCCCGTGAATTTGCTCAGACTTTCAATGGACGGGAAGCTATCATTTTTGGTTTTGAGTTGCAGGTTTCAAAAAAATCTATTGCAGAGGCTTTTAACCTTCCCCAAGCAGGAGAAAAGTGGTTCAAAGGATAGCTTATCACACAAGGAGATCTCAATGCTTTTATTAGAGATGAATACCAAGATCCCAACTGGGCCAAAGGAATTCCCAACAATTATCTGAAGAAAGAATGGAAAGAAACAATCAAGCTAGTTAAGATCTTCCTCACTTGTGAGAGAAGATATACAGTAGTTTTTATGTACCATATGAGGTTTCTATTTCATTTTGTAGGTATGAAGACTCTTAATCTGCAATATTTTATATTGAAGAGCCTAACCAAAATGGCAGCGAAGATTCAAACACATCAAGAAGCATCAGAGTACAGCCTCTATCATCAGGTAATTATCAAGGTTCTAGTTGAACAAGAATTGAAAAAGAGGAACTAGACTTAGGACTATTTCTTGTTTTATAGAGTAGGCCAACCTAGACCAAAACCCCAAGAAATTGATAAGCCTTCTTCAACATGGGTTCAGACAAAAAGGAAAATAGTTGCATCAGCTGAGGGAAACTCCAAAAAAAAAGACAAGAAGGAAAGGTGTTAGTAGAGGTGGCAAAAGCAACAAAAATAAGCCTTCAGCTACTAAAACTGAAAAGAAAAAGGAGCAAGGAGAAAACTCTTTTTCCCAAAAAATTGAAATCTCAAAAATAGTTCCTCATGTTAGGCCTTTTCCTAAGGTTTGCATAATAACTAGGAGAAGAAAACTTGTAGCTGAAGAGAAATCTAAAGTGCAGGTGTTTTCAGAAATTCCAGAAGCACATGAACAGCAACAAGAAGACAAACCTCTTGATTCTGATGAGGAAATATTGAAGGAAGCAAGGTATACAAGAACCAGTAAAAACAAGAAGGAAGAGCTAAAACTAGTTGTTGGAACTAGGAGGAGGCATACTAGGGAAAAGAACAAATACAAATTGAAATCAAAGGCCCTAAATAACCCTAGTTTGATAACTAAAGTAATAGTTATAGAAGAACATACTACAACGCTGTAGACTGAGAATCCCTCAATTGCAGAAATCAAAAGATCCTTGAAGAAACAAAGAGACAAATCTCCCATGGACCAACCATCAGATTCTTCAAAAAGAAAAAAGATCCAAAAAGAAGCAGAAAAGAGAGAGGCTATCATCAAAGAAGACACATCAAAACTCACAAGGTCTAAATCTGCTAGAATTAAAACCAACTTGGATAAGCTTGCAAATATTGTAGCTCACACAGGATGAAAGGGTATTTTGAAACATTTTTGTTGAAATTTTGAAGTGGAAACATTATCCTATCGAATGTTTTGAAGTGTTTCCAGTTTTTTCACCATTACAAGTATTACCAGAATTTTCAGTAGCAGTTGTCACAATAGAAATATACAGTTGTTAGCAGCAAACCTCCGGGCCAATTTTGGAATACAACAACTCATAATGATAGGGATAAGAAATATGATGGACATGAGAGGGTTATGAGGTTGTTGAAGGTTATGTTTAATGAAGACATATGGTCATTCAATAGGCAAGACCATAAAGAGAAAATTCAGCAGCAAAAGGGGCAACTAGTTAGTTTTCCAGCAGTAAAGTGTCATTCTTCCCCTTCTTCTCATCTACACCTATACTTTTTGTTGTAATTCGAAGGGAGATGATCTTAATGTCTAAAAGGAACTCATGTAATAGGAATATAGTGGAACCACCAATTTAGGAGAGTTGGAGTTGGTGCCTCTCTCCCTATATATACCTTTTGTGAATATCACTTCAGGGTTGGATTTTGGTTCACCTAAAGACTCAGCTTAATAAAATAGATTTTTCTACACTTCATGCTGGAGGATTTTGTGATTCAAGTCATATCTAATGTGTGGTTTGTCTATCTCCTATTTTCAACTTTCTGAATTATAAATTTACAGTAGATAGTATAGTAGGAGTGAGAATCATTAAGAGAATCTAATGATGAGTTATCTACTATCTAGTTTTCTATGAATTATAATATGTGTTCAAGTAGAACTTGCTAGTGAAGGTTTCACAAAGGAATTGTGAGATACTTTATACCTGTTTTTACTTCCTAATTGTTGTTTTCATTGTCAAGCATGTTTTAATCTTTTAAATGATAAATTATAGAAGCTAGTATAGTATGAGTGAGAATCATTAAGAGGGTCTAATGATGACTATCTACTATCTATAGTTTGTTGTAAATAATAATATAAGTTTAAGTAGAAATTGTTAGTGAAGGTTTCACAAAGGATTTGTGTGAAATACTTTATACTTTTTCCTACTTTCTATTTGTTATTCTCCTTATCAAAAAATAGAGTTTGCTATAAGGCTTTATGCAGTTGAGGTGACTGTCTTAAGATACTCAGTTTTATTAAGATAAGTATCAGCTACTTGTTCTCCTTCCTTTGCTCCACTATAGTACTCACTTAACCATATAATTTATGCTTGCCACAACTTACCAAATGCATGAAAGTTAAAGAGGAATTGAATCATTTCAAAACCCCTTCAGACGCCATCCCACCAGTCAAAAAACCCTTTTAAATTTTGAAATGAAATCATGATGTGTAAGGATTACTCCTTTTGCAGTCTAGGAGTAACTCCTTGCACTTACAGTTGGAACCTTACCAATGCCTTCTACTAATCCTTGAGGCTTAGAGGACACATCTCTGGATCCCTTCTCCTACCTTCCAAGAATTGTTAAGGTAGATGAGCTATGTAGGATTTGATATTGTTTGTTGGAGTGACTTCTCGAACCAAGTCTCCTTCAAGAATCTCTCCCTCTTCTCCTTCAACCATATTTTCTTCATTTCTTGGTGCTTCAATGTCTACATTTGACTCATCCAATTCCTTGTCTTCTTGCAATATGACTTTGAATGGTATGGCTAAAGACGTGGCACCATTATGAGTTGTAGTTTTAGGATTCTTGACTCTGCATTTTCCCTGATTCACTCCCCTTTTTTGGGTATGCCATTGATTTTCTTTATCAAAGGTCATTCCTTCACCAGTTCCAACCTGGTATTTTTATAGTCACAAGTGAAGTTCCCATATTCATGGTAGCTCTTTCACTTAAACAAGAGTTTCTCGTAGTCAGGAGATTGGATATGTTTCCCTTTTCCTTGGTTCAAAACGATCTCATATAGAATACCTTTCTCAAGATCCAATTCTATGCATATTTTGGCACATGCAAATTGTTGTCCTTTCAGCTTATCATGATCTAGAAACCTTCCTACACCTTTTCCAATGGATTTCAAGCATGTGTCTCTCCAATAAGATAGAGGAAAGAGGGGGAGATTGACCCAGACATGCATGGTGGTAGGGATATCCTCGTCCAAGTTGAAGTCCAAAGACCAAGTATTTAGGTACATTTCCCTGGAGCCAAAATAATACAGCCCATTCTAAAACACGGTATCTTTGTCCTCCTTGCACTTGAAGAGAAAGACAAAGAAGTCATTTTAAACTACAAAAACACCTAAGTTCCCTTTCATCATAGCTTTCCAATCCTTGTCAAACCATTGCTCAATGGATTTGGGCAAAGGCCACATGCCCATGAATTTCCCAACCAATGTTTTTTTGAGAACATAACAGAAGTCATACAAAAGCCCAAAGGGAGAGCAAATGACTAAATATTCACAACCTTTTTAAAAAAAATTGATTGCTTTTCCTTTGGCTTGGATTTGTTATTGAGCGGTGAAATCAAAGAACATAAACATGACATCACAAAATGTGTGGTGGTTATGGACTTGGGTGACCCTGTAAAAGATTCGACGGATAAACTGCCTTTGGCCAATCAACGGTTGTGATCATTTGCAGTACCACTAGCCAATGGGACCATTTACCACCACGAGTGCCCCCATGAGCAGTAAGTGGATTTTGTCGGAGTCTATGGCAAGCGAAAGCATTCTATAGTAGGAAAGTGGGATTATTGCACTGCACCATTTTCCATATCACTCCTCCATGTCACCCAACACCTCATCTCATATTCCCATGTCATCATCACCACATCATCACTTCCACATCACCAATATGGCATCATGTTGTACATCTATCACTTCCTCATTTAATTCCATTTTCCCCCATTTTTTCGTTTACACATAAAACCCCGTTTTCACACTCATAATCATTTATATACTATTTGTTATGGAGCGTAGCAAAGTACACTTGCATCTACTAGCTCGCTAGTTTGAATTCAACGTCAACTTAGAGTTTCCAGGTATTTATCCATCATGTACACTTTCTCCATTGTTCAAAAATATCAAAGAAAACCTCTGTGGTGGGTTTTTCAACCCACATTCTGCTTATGGACATGGAAAATGACATTTTTGACCCCATCTACACTTTAAACCTTATGGACATGTGTGAAAACATCCTAGTTGGTCACTCAGAGCCTCCTATATATTCTAGAGTTGTAAAATTAGGATTATTCTCTGCAATTGTCCCTTAGACATATTTTTTTACAAAAATAATTCCTTGGTTGACTTATTCTCTTTATCCTTAGAAATATTTTGTGATGAAATTATTGGGGGAAAATATCTTCCAAGTTTCTATCTTGTTGATTCATCAGGCCCATGATTTTCACCACTCTAAGAAGTATACTTCATTTTCAGAAGAAACCTTGGTAGCCAGTTTCAAAAATTTATCTAGAGGGGATTATGGCAAGTTATCCTTCCATCTTATGCCACCTAGACACATTTTGTCTTTGGAGCCAACTTTGTTCCCTCTAGATAGTTTTGTTAAAATTTTAAACCAATTTTACAAGTAATTTCCAGTGTTGTGGGGAAAGAAAATACCTTTATTATTGATCGTGCAATCATAGGAATTTTTAATTTGGTTATGCAACCTGAAGTTTTTCTTGATATACCCAATTTTTGGGAGGGCTTAGTGAATGCTCAATTGCCAAACCTAAATATTACTAGATTTTTCAGATACCCATTTATGTTGGTCTACTTGTTCCTCTATGTCCATGTAGATAAATTCATGCATTTAGGCTTGAAAATAATGGATTGTCATAAAAGAAAATAGATAGTGATAAATTGGATTGAAACTGTACAAAGTCATCCTAAATATGAGGGTTTTTCATATTTCATTGCCTATTTTATGTCAGTTGTCTATTCCATTATAAACAATTACATTCCACCATGCCTCTTGCCAAGAGCTTAGTCTTGTTTACACCTCAGTAAGGATGTCAAAGTGGGGGTTTGGTTTCTATTTGAATATTATATTGAAATTGGATTATATGGAGCAGAATTTCCCCCTTACAGACTCCCATTTTTTGTACCAATGAGATTATTTTCACTAGAGTTTATTCGGAAAAGTCTAAGTGTAGATCAAGTTCATTTTGTGCCAGCAAAGAAGGGTTACTTGTTCAAGTTGTCCAAAATTGTTGGGCCTTGTAATAACAGATAGGCTATGGAGGAAGTTGAGAAAATTCTTCAATACATGTAGTTTCTACAAGGAGATAAATGGTCATGTGACCCTCATCAATTTGTTTCAAAAAGAAGGGTGGAGAATTCCTATGCTCCATACATGCATGAATCAAGACCTAAAATAGAAAAATTGGCTAATGGTGGTCAATATCAAGCATATAAGGGGATGTAATTTGTAACACCCCATGCTACAAAGAAAGGATTTAAGAGAGGAATTGAAGAGGTCATTGATATGGATGATGAGACTAGCCACAATTTCCATAAATGAAAATAACATGGAAAGGAAAAGGAATCCGAGCCTTTATTGAAAATTCCTATTCTGCAATTGGTTTTCAATTATATTAAGGAGAAGTGAGATGCATGCCTTCCTCTCCTATTCTTGAAGAAGATGGAAAAATATCTATTACTTCTTTGAAGGAGTCATATGAAGAGATCAAAGAGAAGAACAAGAATATTAGGAAGAATGCTGATTCTCAACTCAAATCTCAATCAGTGTTAGAGTACCATGGATTTGGAAAGAAATCATCTGAAACTTTCTTTTTCTCATCCTTCTTCTTTGAAAGTTTCTTCTATATATATTTACTATATATTCAATAGCTTATGTGATATGCTAAAACACAAGACAATAATATACTCTACTCTTCAGTGGAAACCAAAATTGATCAATGAAAACAATAAGTAAAGAAGGAATAATATCAATCACACATAACACAATATTTATCTGGGGAATGAAGCCGCTAAAAACCCCAACTATCTATATTTCATTAACCATAAGATCTGAGAAGAAATTACAATGCTTGTTCATCCTGAACAATTCCTGCACTAGTACAATCTCTCTCTACTTCCTAGGTTGACTCTGGCCAACACTTAGCCAATTTACTAGCCTTCCAAGCCCCTACTTCCTTGTGCAATCCCTAGAGGAATTAACTCATATTTAATTGGGAAATATACTCTCCATAACTGTATAATCCAAACATAGGTCCTCAACTGATTGCATGCACCATATGTACAACTCATAAAATTATACAATGGATAGTACATTGTCGCTGAACTCTAATCTCAACTAGGTCTTCCTCTAAACTAACATGCATGAGTTATTTATGAGTGAATATTCATTTAATTGGTGTGGTACTGGTGATGCACTAGTGCACTACTCCACTACTAGACCTCTACTAGTTCCTCCAATAATTAGAACTAGTTTTGGACCCCTAAAATTTATGGATCACTCTACATGAATCTAGATATACTACCAACTCGAAGTTACTGAGCCAACTAGGTCAACTTAACTTAGTTAACTGCTACAAGCTACTATGAGAATAGAATTACAATATCATTCATAATTTAATTCAAGGGCAAATTAAACTAGAATTTATAGATGTTATTTTTAACATTTCTTCTTGTTATTTTCAACACTCCCTATCAACAAGAAAGGAATTCAAATCTATCTCGATTTGGTACCTTTGGAATGAATGTTTTGCATGCAACACTTCTCTCTAGTGTTGTTTCTACTGCAACTTTTGAAACAAAAAAAAACATCCAAACTGAATCATTATGATGCATCTGTCAATAGAGTCTCTAACTACTACTAGATATGCCTCTGTCTATTGAAAAAAAATTGTTTCTACTGACTCTCCCTTTTTCCCATCTACACTATTGTTGACTCTGCTCTGCACTCTCTAGTATCTGAATCCTACTAGCCTCTGCCTCTATCACTATGATATTTGAATACATAAACTGCCATTGATCCATCCTACTACTATGTATTGTGGGCTCCCGTATCAAGGTAATGATCCATGAGACAAAACATCTCAATGGACCCTGCCCAAATTTCTACACTCTTGGGACTAATAATTCACATCGCCCCACCTCTCACGTGGAGGTATGGCTGCATGTGCTCCCTCTGCCCACTTGGCTTGAAATTCCCCCCCTACTAGAGGTCTCTGCTTGAGTGGATGCCTCCACTCAATCTCCTCTCTGCTTCTCCAATTTTGGCTACTCCACAACTTTCTAAGGCTTCTTTTTCTCTGCTTGAGTGGATCCCTCCACTTGGTCTCCTCTCTGATTCTCTAATTATGGTTTCTCCACAACTTTATGAGACTACTTCTCAGGTTGCTTCTGGCACTGTATGTTGATAGGTAATTCATGCTCCCTCTCAACCACCAATTCTCTAACCTTTTCCTTATTCCTCAAGGCTTTGCATGCATATTCAACCTCCATATCATACATGTTCTTGACTCGCACGCTAATTTGTTTCACCTATCCCGTGGTGATGTGTCAAAGAAAAACCCTCCCCTTACTAAAAATCACATCATAGCCATGGTCTTCCAATACCATGACAAAAACAAGATTCTTCTTTAGTCCTGGAACATACATCACATTTGTGATTACGAGAGGGGAGCCAGACTCCCTCTAAAAGGTAATTGTACTGATCTCGATGGCGCTATACCGCCCATCATATCCAAACTCTATGTTCAGCTTGTGGTCTTTCTCCTCAAGGTCACTGAATAGGCCTCTATTCCCCTCTATATGGAATGAGGCACTACTATCAAGATACCACATGCTTCCCATTAAAGTTTTGGCCATGCATGCAATGAGAGTGAAATAAAGTTCGAATTGTGAATCTAGAGCTTCACCTGTTGTCGCTATTGTTGACTCCTTCTTGCTTTCTTTCTTCTGTGGGAAATCTATGGCATAATGCCCGTACTCGTGACAGTGAAAACACTTGACTTTCAAAAAGTCCTTCTCTTTCTGCTCGCCTTGCCTTGGGAATTCTTTCCCTTAGATTTCTTTTCTTTTCTCACTAATGCAAAATCCTCTTCCACTTCTTTGGAAGAGGTCTCATCTTTGGTGTTCTATTAAATCTCTTCTTGTACCAAATCCAACCACAGTTGCTCCTAATATGGTAACTTCTCCCTCCCATTAAAAGAGTCATGGTAACCATACTAGCTCTTGGGAAGTCCTAGAAGAGATAGGCTCACACTATTGTCTTAAAAAATAGTAATCCTGACACTTCCAAGCTCATCCTGACAATGGCTAAACTCGGTCAAGTACTTCGGAATTGAGTCGTCCTTCTACATCTTGATCTTCCTGCTTTTTTCCTTCAGTGCCAACTTCCTATGCTCACTGTTATTTTAAAACAAGCCCCTTAATGGCTTCCACATTGAGTATGGAGTATCCTTATCATGGAGACTTGAGACAATATGGTCTCAAACTCCTTCCAAGATAATTCTTTTCTCTTTTGACACACACTTTCTCCATTCAACCATATCTTTAGCATTCAATGTTGGAGGCTTAGGGATGTCATGATCTATGAATTACTTGATGCCATTGTCTTCCATAACTACCTCCATCCTATCCTTCCAAGCTATGTGATTCGAGTTTCCTTCCAAGGCATACTCAAGTCTCAAACCGTAGAAATCCATATTGTTGATTCTAAACTATGAACTTGCAAATTCAATTTTCACCTGCGCAAAAAGCTCAAATTATCCTCTTATATATTGTCTTCAACTTTGATACCATGTAGATTTTTACTGTAGATCCAACAGCTTATGTGATATGCTAAAACACAAGACAATTATCTAATCTACTCTTTAGCAGAAACCAAAATTGATCGATGAAAAAAATAAGTATAAAAGGAAGAATATCAATCGCACATAACACAATACTTACCTGGGGAAAGAAACTGCTAAACCCCCGACTATCTATAATGCATTAACCAGAAGATGTAAGAATAAAATACAATGATTGTTCATCCTGAATAATTCCTGCACTAGTACAATCTAACTCTCTACTTCCTAGGCTAACTCTAGCAAACACTTAGCCAATTTACTAGCCTTCCAAGCCCCTACTTCCTTGCGCAATCCCTGGAGGAATTAAACCATATTTAATTGGGAAATCCACTCTCCATAATTGTGTAATCCAAACACAGGTCCTCAACTGATTGCATCACCATCTATACAACTCAGAAAATTATACAATTGATAGTCCATTTCCTTGAACTCTAATATCAATTGGGTCTTCCTCTGAACTGACATGCATGAGTTATTTTTGAGTGAATCTTTAGTTAACTGGTGTGGTACTGGTGATGCACTAGTGCATTACTCCACTACTAGACCCCTACTAGTTCCTCCAATAGTTAGAACTAGTTTAACTGACTATAACTCAGTTAGGCTGAGTTGTCCAATTACAACTCAAAAGAACAACCTAGACCCCTAAAATTTAGGGATAACTCTACATGACTCTAGATAGACTACCAACTCGAATTTACTAAGCTAACTAAGTCAACTTAACTTAATTAATTACTACAAGCTATTACGCGAATATAATAAAAATTTAATTCAAGGACAAATTAAATTAAAATTTCTAGATGTTATTTTGAACCTTTCTTGTTGCTATTTTCAACATCTTTTTTGCAGCAAGATTCAAAACTGTAAACTTGATTGTGGATGCAAGATATATTCCATTGCCTGAAAAAAATCAATCTACACATGCAAACTGGGGAGCTTATTTACATTGATCTAAGAAAGACATCATTAGAAGCAAGAAAAGAAGAAGCTTTATTGGGAAAGGTAATAAATCCACTGAAGTTAGAAAAATCCAATTCTAGAGATTTACATACCTAGAATGAGGAACTAAAGAAATTAATTGTTAAGCTTGGGGTAAACCTTGAAGATAAATATGTTTTTCAAAAGCTTTTGCAGGGGGTAGAATAAGAGATTAAATCATTGAGGAAGAAATTAAAGTTATCTGCAGTTGAACATGTTATGGCCCCAAAGTTGGCTCAAGTTGACAAAGAAAAGGACCTCATAACCCAAGAGCTACTTGAAAGAAATAAGGAGATGGCCACTTTGAAAGGACTAAATGCAATCTTGTAGAAAAAAATAAATACTCATGTGTGCACAATTGTAGTGCAACCAAATTCTGAAGGTCTTATTGATAAACATACCAGGGTTGCGACAGAACTAAATATTTCAAAAGACGAAATGAAGGAAATCTAGAAGATTCTAGATGATACAAAGGAGAATTTAGATATTAAGGAGAGACAACTAAATATGGAAAAGGAAAGTGCATCACAACATCAAAAAAACTACTCGTCAGCATGTGATCAAATCAAAGAGATGAAGGACAAATTGAAAGGAAATATGTCTCTTATACAAGCCAGGGAGATTATTTGGAATGATATTATATGACAGGTGAAGATAATATGGGATTACATGTTGATTATGGTAGAGGAGAAAATCATTGTAAGGGATTTAGAAACAATTATTATTTCTGTAAAAAGAAATCTCAGAGAAGTGCCCAACTAGAAAAATAATCATTGATTTCCTCAATTCTAAATCAATTCAATAATTGAGAGCTATGAAGGTTGAAGACAGAACAACTCTTGTTCTAGAAATAAACAAAATGGTACAAAAGCACCTTTAGAGAAAAAACATAGAGGCAAAATTGGGGGAAATCAAGGAGTTTGTTTTAAAGTTTAATACATATTTTGATAAAAGGATGAGAGTTGGATTGTCCTCATGTTCGGATCAATAGGGTAATATTCTCCCATGGGATACATATGAGACAATGTTAGTTGATGCAAAGAGTAAGATTGATTCCTCTCATGAGAAAACAAAAATAGTGAAAGGCTCTACCATTATGAATTATTTTCAAAGAGATTTCCAATTGTTATGGTTTTCCAAAACCCTCTTTACAGAGAAACCAACCTACATTTGAATTACCAATTCCAAGATGGCTAGTGTTAGTTTTATGAAATGCCCAAGTTCAAAATTGTCAATCTGGAAGAAGTGCAGAGCATTGATGTCACCAAGTGAAGCAGCTAAACTTGGATGTTCTACAAGCGAGTCTGCATAGGAATCACAAATCACTGAATGAAAATCAATCACATGTTTTATTTAATGAAATATTTAAAAAGGCATTGTATTTTGTAATTTTTACATTAAAGTATGTTAATTTTTAAAGTTCAAGTCCTCACAAGGACTAAATAGGGCTTCGAGTAGTTTTCAAAAGTAGTTTAATAAATTCATGGTAGTTAACAATTTTTATAATTGTAATATTTGTAATGTCACTACAAAAATACTTTGAAGAATCATTTTTGAGACCGCTCCAAATTTTGACTTCAAAGAGGAAAAAAAACTCCTCTGTAATGTGTTTATCTTTTATTGGAGATTAAATAAAGCTTCTTGGATGATTCCAAACTACCTTTTGGATATGATATGTGTTCTTGCTATTGTAAGTCATTAATTGTTTATTCTTCTTTTGGAAAAGTGTAATGAAGCTACTGGTTATTTATTATAACACATATTTAATTAATTCACAATACCTGTAAATTTTAATCAAATAACCTTAAAATGCACTCCATTTTTCCATGCATTCGTTTTTTGAGTCTTTCATGCATTCTACTAAAGCTTATAATAAAAGTTTTTTGTGGTTGCAACCTTATGATATGAACCTTCCACTATTTCCTTCTATCACCCTACTACAACTTTTAAGTCATTTTCATAGTGAGTGAGGCCATCTTGGAAGATATCTTTATTTCAAGAAATTTTCTCTGCATTACTTGTACAAGTTAGTTATGAATAATCAAAATGGCACAACAAATAGTCTTTACTATATTTTTGTATAGATGTTCTAGGCATTGGCCTCCTCTCAGCTAGAGGATGTCTCTAGGGTAACAACATCATTTGTTGCCACTGCCGTGGAGTGAAGAATGAAGTTATTTTTCCCTGGGTTTGTTTTTGAAAACCATTTCTTTTTTTGGTGAACAAAAAAAGTGCGTCAGCTGAGTCTTCTCACCAAGTGAGAATAAAAAATAGTAGTCCTGGCTCCCATAAGACCCCACACAAGGTCATATATTTTGTATCAAAATACCCCAACTCCATCTAACCCTAAAAAATTAGTTTCACGAAGGGTTTGGAGAGCAAAATCTCCAAAAACCACAAGTCCCACTCCATTTTCTCCTGTTTCCAGTTCTTTATCTCAAGATACCAAAGTTTTTCACCCTAAGGAAGTCACACAAAATTTGAAATTTTCTAAAAGGGGTTCCATTCCTCCTTAATCCTTGTTTATTGAGCCTACTCTTGGAGTAAGATCTTTTGAATATGTTTCTTTTTCTTTCCCAACAATCTAAAAAATTGAAGAAATTAAAATTGCTGATTTTTCAACCTCATGTCAAACTGTTCATGTAGTTTCTCATCGAGTTCCCATTTTTGTGGTTCCACCTCCTCCTTTTTTCTTTCAAGCAAGAAACCCTCATCCTCGCCTCTAAAATCAGAATATGGTGATTCTAAGATTTCTTTTAAATCGTTATGCTCCTCTAAATATTCCCCAACCTATGAATGTTATGCCTCATAATTATTTGAAAATGCTTCCAAGATTCATAGGAGAAATGAGGTTACAACATAAAAACATATAGAAAATTTATGTGCAGAATACCTTAATGTGGAGTATCTAGATGTAGTGATGAGGTATTTTTACAATCATTGGATGGAGAATCAAGGAAATGTTTCAAGACCCTCCCATCTAATTCAATCAATACCGGGGAGGAATTGGAAAATTATTTTATATAGAGATGGGCAAAAAATAAAGATCATGGATATTTATTGATGAATTTATTGCAATAAAAAGGAAACCAAATGAAGAAGTGGTTGAATTTATTAAAAGGTTTAACAAACTTTATAATAGTCTTCCATTGGAGATAAAGCTGCCTCCTGCTGGTGCAAAAGTAGTTTTTGCAGGAAAAATTGAGTCAAATTTTGGTTTTACTATAAGGGAAAGATGGTCTCCTACTTTATATCAGATTCAGACTGATGTGTAGGAGATTGAGGGAAATCTGTTTGCAGCAACGAAAATAAAATAGAAATTTGAAACAATAGACAAAAGGAAAGAAAGGGAAGAAGCAAGATCCTCTAATCAACCCAAATATTCACATGAATAGAAGTTGGATGAGATTACCAAGGTCATAAGCAATGTTTCTAATAAATTAGTGAAGATGGAGCTTGATAATAAAAATCCTCCCAGGAAAATTCAACAGGGTCAAAATAGAAACTTCAATCCTCAATTTAGGAGACCACCGTTGCAAATTATGTAGAGGGAAAAGAAGGACCAAGATTGGGTACAACCTCCTTTGTGTATTGAAGATGAACCTAAAGAAGGAATGGAGGAATCTCTTAAATTTCAGGAAAACTAGTACTCTATTCCATCAAAGCAAGAGGGTGAGGAGGTATATGATGATGATTTTTGTCCCGAGTCACAAACTGCATCGGGAAAGGAAGATATACTAGAATATTGTAGAAAATTTATAGACTTGATGCAGGCAGAATTACATAAGAAATATGATCTTAGATATAGAAAGAGATCAAGGACATAGGATCAAGTTGAAGAACAACCAAAATATCCATCCCAACAATCTGTTCAAAATGTTAATGAAAAGGGAAAGAAACCTCTTAGAAAAATTCTAGTTCAGTTAGGAGAAACTTCTAAGAGTCAGCAGATTAAAGTGAATCAGGAGAAACAAGTTCAATAGCCTATGGTGAGACAACAAAATATTTAGAAGAGAAACCAAGAGAAGAGGAGCAAGTTAAAGAAGAAAAGGAGGTTCATTCTTTTAGTATTCAGAAATAATTGGAGAAGATTAAAACACCCATCTTGTTGACTGAGTTAGTGAAGAAACCTACATACAAGAAGCAGATTTTAGATTTCATTAATTTATCTCAAACAAATGTTGCAAAAAACACAATCAATTTGCAAGAGGAGAGGGAAGTGGTTATGTTTGGCCCACATGTAGAGGAGAATGATTCTTCTACTCCTCCTTTTTATATTTCTCTTCTAATTCATACCTTCATTCTTCATAATTGTATGTTGGAATCTAGGGCTTCCCACAATTTAATTCCCCCCTTGGTGATGAAGCAACTAAACCTTCAAATTACAAAGCCATACAAGGATATATATTCTTTTGAATCTAAGAGACTCAAGTGTATTAGGCTCATTAAATACCTTGTGGTTTCTTTGGCTCAGATTCTGCCCAGAAGTATTGTGATGGAAATAGTAGTTGCATATATCCCAGCTCGATTTGGAATGTTGCTTTCTAGATCTTGGGGAGCTAAGATGGGAGGATTATTAAAGTTGGATTTCACTTATTCAATCATTCCAGTCTTTGGTGGAGAAGAAATAAGACTGTACAGAGTTGGGGTTTGTAAAAATAATTACTAAGGGGTTCTAGCAATTCCCCTACTTATAGTCAGGAAAAAGATGATTTTTCTTGTTTTATGTTGCAAGTACATGAAGAAATTGCCGAGGATACGCAGGTGCAGGCTCCTACAACAGTTTAGAAAAAAGAAGTAGTAGAAAATCAAATTTGGAATTTGTATTTTGATAGGGCATACTCAAAGGAAGGGAATGGTGCAAGGGTTATTCTGCTTTCCCAAAAAGGTGAAATGATTCCTGTTACACTGAAATTTGTCACCATGACTATCTGTAGTTAATATGGCTCCATCAATAGTCATATTATCCTCCTTGTCAAGCCTTATACCTCTGCTCTTCATGTCAAACTTCAAAAAAGAGAGAAAGTCATTAAAAAACATGTT
>APFE030108625.1:74635-90748 GCA_000404065.3 Pinus taeda
TCAAAAGGCACAAGTTTCATCTTTAAAAAGTTACTTGTGGTCACTTCTAGAGCCTTCTAGAAGAGTGTTTGATGTGTAATGAGCGCCTCCAGATGGTTCATGCATCCCTATGATAGAGGAACTTATCCCATCAAGAGAGGAGCTACCCCATCCAAAAGAGGGAGTATCCCATTGATTTTGGAACTGAATAACTTCCTCTAGAACACTATAAATATAGGCATTGGGCCAAGGGAGGGGAGGTTGAAAGCTGAACATTCCAAAGGGTAGATGCTGCTGGAATTAGGACTTCCATTGTAAGCTTGTGAGGAGAGATTACCATCCTTTTTTATTTCATTTGGAAGTGGGTGAGCTTGTCAAAGTAGAGGAAAACTCTTGCTGGACCCTGGGAGGAACTTGCACAACACCAAGGCTCAGGTTGTAATGGTTTCTTTTTTGTTTCCTTAATACAAATAAGTCCATTCTTCTCAATGATTTGTTGTTAATGAATTGTTTCATATACTACTTGGTCTATATGTTGAATATGCTTTGTTTTATGGAATATTCAGGTGTTATGTAATCGTTTGATTGTTAGTGTATGCAGGTTTCAAAGTGAAGGAGGAGCTCATCTGGATCGACGAGGCTGGACTGCTACAACAAGCGTTGGACTTGAGGTAGGATCGAAAAACACTTGGTTTCTCATAGAATAATGTATGTTTAGAGAAGGATTGCTCTTAATTGTCTTGTTTGTCCCTAGAGAGTCTTAGACTCCTAGGGAGGTTAGTTTTGTCAGCAAAAATAACTCTTTCCGCATGACAATTCCCCTTTCTTACAAATTGGAGTTTGACTGTACAAATAATATAATGGAGTATGAGTCTCTAATTCTTGGTTTGCAAGTTGCCAAGAATATGAAGATAGAATGAATTTATGTCTTTGGAGATTCAGAATTAGTTGTGAAATAGATCAAAGGGAAGTGTCAGACAAAGCACCCGAGGCTTAGAGCTTACCAGAGTGAATTTTGGATCTGGTAGATAATTTCTTTTCAACTTTCAATATTTAGTTTCTGTCAAGGGAAGGAAACAAATTGGGTGATTCACTTGCAGTGACAACAAGCACTTTTAAACCTCCACAAAATCCAAAGTTAAGGTATGAATTGGAGATTCAAAATATACCTTCTATACCAGACAATGTCAAATATGGGCAGGTGTTCAAAGATGAGGAAAAAAATAAAATATTTTTGGAAGTGGTAGGAGAGTTTTCTAACTCAGGGATTGATCAAGAAGAGGAAGAAGAAAATGTTGCAGAGGAAGGAGTTGATGATGGATTACCTTGGAAAGATTCCATGGCTAGCCAAAAGATTGTTCAATTGAAAAGTAATTTGATTCCCAAAGGTTTGGTACATTTGGAGAAATTTTTTGATGCAAATGATGTTCCAGTAAATGTCAGCAAGAAAAGTTGGGAGGATGATGTTGAAGACTATAACCTTGGAAATGAATAACAACCAAAACTTGTGAAGCTAGCAAAGGGTATCTTTAAAGATTATAAGCACAAGTATGTAGATCTGTTCAAAAAATATTTTGATGTTTTTGCATGGTCTTATGAATACCTTAAAACTCATGACAAAGACATTATTTGACATAAGATCCCTTTGAAGCTAGGGGTCAAACCATATAAACATAAGTTAAGACAGATCAATCCTTTGCTTTTTCCTTCAATAAAAAAGGAAGTTAGGAAGTTATTGCAAGCAAAGATAATTTTTCCTTTCAGATATTTAGATTGGGTGTCCAATTTAGTGCCTATAAGAAAAAAGAATGGGGAGATCATATTATGTATAGTTTTTTGAAATCTAAATAGAGCATCACTGAAGGACAATTACCTTCTTTCAAAAATGGATTATATTATTCAAAAAGTGATAGAATCTTCAATCTTTTCCATGATTGATGGAATTTCAGGGTACAATAAAATAACAATACATCCAAATGATCAGAGAAAAAAAAAAAAAAAACTTTCACAACCCTATGGGGGATTGTTATGTGTGAAAAAATTCCATTTGGGTTAATGAATGTTGGTGCTTGTTGGGCACGGGGTCCCCCAAGGCAAGTTTTGGGGCTTAAAGCCCAACTTTTGACTAAGTCCGATGTAAAGACTTTGCGATTTGTGGGTGTGGAGCGTGAAGTTGTAATTGAGTCATAGGGTTGTATGCCCTTACTTTTGTAATGTAATGTTGGCTTGAGAGTGCTACCCATGATCAGAGAACCATGGGATTGTATAAATAGAGTTAAGCTCTAAGTTGTAAAGAGACATCTAAGGGATCTAATCTAATGTAAGAGAAGATGAAGCATTGAGTCTGAGTGGAAGTGTAAAGTCATGTCTTTGGGTTGTAGAGTAGGAGAAGGCTCTGTAGCTAAGTGCACAGAGGCCTAGTAGTTCGCAACTGAGTGCAGGGACCCCTGCAGCTGAGTGCGCAGGGTGAGTCGAGTCTGTAACTATTGGAAAAAATAATAAAGAGAAGTTTCTTATCATTTTGTGTGTCTTTTTCCTGTTTTATGCATTGAGTTATATTGGGTATGAATTGCAAGTTTACTGTTTATTTTCCGCACGAAATTATATGAATGTGTTGAATAAGAGAATATAAGATAAGTATTTGTTTACATGAAGTTAACTAACAGTTATAAGAAGATAAGTAAAATCTGCAATGTAACGTAGGGAAAGAGTGCAAACCACTAGCTTAAGCAATGCGAAATCACCTCAGCCCTTGATTAGGGCTGCACAAAGACGATTATAACAGAGCGTGAAGGACCCACAGGTCAGGGAAGTGTGCGAAGTGACCTGCATGAAGGCATTCCTAGTTGGACTAAGTCGACTCCTCAGACATCTCAAGGGTGCAGAAACTTGGTTCCAACATCCCCCCGTACTCCTTCAGGTGAGACTTGCCGAAAGGTCCAGTAGTACAGGGATTTGTTTCGCTAATTAACTCCGAACCTAGTTAGGCCCCATGAAGCCAACAAATGGTTCCATTGCCAGGACTAGAATTTGCATAGAGATGTCTGATGTCGCATCACTGGAATCCAACTAAGAAGGAAATTGAAGGCTGGTTGGACAAGAGAAATCATGAGTTCGCAACGCAGGAAAATAGGAATCCGTGACTATCAAGGGAAGATTGGTTAGACTGCTACCTGTACACAGAGATCCACGAAATTTTCTTCGCATCTTTCCCTACTGAGCTGTACGAGTGGATCGTGAAGCTAGCAGAGCCAAGGAAGGTGGAAGCTCATCGGTCTTATTGTGTGGACCCCAAAGCTGGTGCAAAGATTGGAAGCATAGGAGGATAAGTTCACGCATGCTATTGATCACTGGCTCGATCGGATCATAGGAGGATTCATTACTGAGTTTGCGGTAGATACTTCAGTTAGCTATACCAAGGCAGAGCGATGCTTTCTCAAAGGACCGCGAGGTAAGTATGTAAAGTCTCTGAACACTTGGATTAAAATGCTGCTGTGCGAAAAGCGGGTTATGCAGTTACATTGATGTTCAGGGCTACACAAAGTGGAAAAATTTACAGAAACCAAGTGTGGGACTAGAGACTAGCCCCTTTATTTCACCTCCACGAGGGGATGAGGAAGAGCTTGCGAGGGTCTCTCTGCAAAGTGAATCCATTTGATAAGGCAGAGGATTTTGTGCATACCACCTCCACCCACACCACCACCAGTTTCACCACCATCACCTCCATCTTCACCCATACCACCTCCGCCACCACCGCGTTTTAACATAGCTAGCACAATAAAGTTTCCTATGTTCAAAGGATTGGGAAATGAAGATCTGGACTAGTTTTGGCTCGTTGTGAAGGCCGTATGGGAAGCACAGGGAGTTACAGAGGATAATATCAAGAAAGCGATGTTAGTTAACGCTCTGCAGGATCGTGCGCTGACCTGGTACATTAAGCATTCAAGTGATAATCCAACTGCAGGAATTGTGGCTATCCAAGCTACACTAACTAAAGAATTCAACAAACCAAAGTCAAAGGCGCAGTTGATCATTGGGTTCAAGGAGATCATGATGCTACCAAGCGGCACTGTGTGGGAGCTAGATCAAAAGCTGAAGTGTACGATTCGTGAAGCTAATATGACTTTGACAGATGGACAACACCGTGAATGGTTTGTAGCATCACTAATGCCACATTTGAGGAACGCACTGTCTCAAGAGAGGTTAACAACTCAGGCAGAAGCTTTAAAATCATGATGAGGTTGCATGAGACCCTAATACTAGATCCTAACTTGGGAGTTCAGAAAATGCACGCGTAGCTGAAAAACTTATGCCTTGAGATATAGAGTCTGAAATAGGATAGGACAGCTTGGACAACTCAACCAGAAGTGCGTGAAGAAGTGTGGTGCGTGAAATGCAAGGTTCGAGGTCATGACAAAGACCACTGCTCATTGTTCACAAACTACCTCATGGGAGGAGGACCGATGCCATTAAGATCAGAAGTGAAAGTAGGACTGAGCGCGGCGCCTACCCTATGGTGCATGATTTGTCAAATAGTAGGAAAGCATGCTACAGACAATTGCCATTTCTTGCAAAAGTACATGCAAAATTCACAACAGTTGTTCTGTAATTTCTATAGATTGGTGGGACATGATGAGCACACATGTAGAAGTTATGAGTTAATGATGGATAGAACCCCCACCTACAGGGTTTAGGCCGAAACACAACCCCTAAACCAAGGTGCAGGGATGGTGCGAATTGGATTCCAAGGGCACAAACAAGGCCGAGGTGGAGGAGGACCTGGAAGAGGCCACGGACAGCTAATATGCTATAATTAGAGAGGGCCAGGACATTATGCCCATGATTGTATGAATCCAATGCATCCATCATGCTTGTACTGTATCTTGTTTGATCATGAGATGGAAGATTTTCCTACACTGATAGCTAGGATATGCGACAAGGGAGTGCTACCACCTCCCTCGACTCAGAACCTACAACTAATGAGCTTTGAGCCATGCAAGGAAGAACCAAATGTGAATATTGTGCTCCGAAGTAGAATTACGATGGGAGAGGATAAAAGCAAATAGCCCAAAGAAAGCACTTGGGTTCGCAATGCTCCAGCGAAGGAAGCGGAGATTGATTTGGAGCGCACTTGAGAAACTTTTATGGAAGCTAAGAAGAGCTTCGCTGATGCCTCCACTTAGGAAGCAAAGATAGATCGGAGCCAGAAATGGACCGATTGATGCTCACGATGTTCTTGGAAACATGTATGAAGTTACTACATAGCAGTAAGGCTATAAAGGGATTACAGGAACTCATTAATAGATGCGCTGGGACCATGCAAGGAGAACCACGCATAGTCCGGAAGATTGGAAAGCATAAGACAAGAACAGGAAGAGAAATGAGGTTAACCGCGCAAATTGGAGAATATGAGATGGACCAAGTAATTCTGGATTTAGGGTCAGACGTGAACGTTCTGTCAAACCATATATGGGAGCGCATGAAGAGGCCTACATTGTAGTGGTCTCCTATTCAGCTGCACATGGAAAACTAGCATAAGATAATACCCCTGGGACGATTGCAGGGAATGGTAGTGGATATTGAGGGAGCAAGTGCGCTAGCCGACTTTGCGGTGATAGATATTGTTGATGACAAAAATCCCTACCCCGTGCTCTTAGGAATTGATTGGGCCACTGACATGAACGGGGTGATTAATCTAAAGAAGCACAAGATTATTTTTGAGAA
The DNA here is from genome assembly GCA_000404065.3 of Pinus taeda. Classification (NCBI taxonomy): domain Eukaryota; kingdom Viridiplantae; phylum Streptophyta; class Pinopsida; order Pinales; family Pinaceae; genus Pinus; species Pinus taeda. Next base: position 80,339 of record APFE030108625.1, read on the forward strand.
GAAGTCTCTGCGTGTAGTTATACCATTGGACCCTGTTGAGGGATCACACTACACAGAGCCAGTGCGTGACTATGAAAGTGACGAAGATTTGGATTGCATCTACAAGATAACTACGCGAGAGCATGACTGGGTAAATCCTACCGCATATGGACGAATTTCATGGGAGCGCGAAAGCTCCAATACTTCAGATTCTAATGAAGAGATAAAGCGATGGCAGAACCAGTTACACGAGGTAATCACGATAAACTGTAACATGATGACAAGATTGTTGCACTGTGTATCAACGAAAAAGATGGATTTACCTACTTATGACGGATTAGGTGAGGTAGATTCTTTCCTGGACCAATTTGAGAGGGAGGTGCCGGAAAAAAACAATTCGAAGCCTTGAATTGGGTACTGCGTGCTACGCCCATGAGGTGGTGGGGTATACACAAAGGAAACTTTGATGACTGGTTCACCTGTAGGAGAATGATGCACACACAGTTTGGGAAGTCTAGAGTGCAATTAATAGAAAAATACAATGGACAGGATGATCTGTGCACGCATCTGGCTAAGTGGATACAGGGCTATAGGGAAAAGCCGCAACTTGAGTGCGTGCATCTTTTGCTGTCACACCCTGGATGTTATACCAATGAACTAGTATATAGAAACAGAGCTCATTCACATAAAAAATGAATCGGATGTCCTATGCAAAGGGTTCGTGATGACTTTCAACTTTGAGGATGGATGGGATATCATTGATGAAGTGCTACAAGAAGTAAAAGCAGCCATCTTTAGGATATTGTAGGAGTTAGTAGAGATGATTTAGCCTGACTGGGATACTCATCTAAGTTGCGCATTGGAGCATTATAATGTAACTACTGAGGAAGAAGATGAAGATCTGAGGAACATTGATATTCCATAGACAGAAGGCAAGCACGAGGTTCAAGGACCATAGATAGAGAACCTTGACATAACCACACTAGTAAAGACTAAGTAGGTAAATATTGGTACAGAGGTGGAACCTAAATTTGCAAAGATTGGGGAATATTGGGACACCGCGACAGTAGATAAGGTCGTTGAACTACTCCACGAGTATAAAGACTTATTCCTGACCAAGTTCACAGACTTAAAGGGAATAATCAAAGACTTATGGATAATGCAGATCACGTTAAAACCCAACGTGAAGCCAATGAAGTAGAGACCGTATCACTTAAACCCAAAGTACAAGGAGAAGGTCCGTGAAGAATTAGATAAGATGCTCATGGTAGGCATTATCGAGCCTATCGAGGAATCCGATTGGGTAAGTCCGATGGTGGTACAAGAAAAGAAGTAGAAGGATGAAATAATAATATGCATGGATCTTAGAAAGCTGAACGACACATGTGTACATGATCCATTCCCAATTCCATTCACAGATGAGGTGTTGGACAATGTAGGCAGTCAGGAATCATATTCTTTTATTGATGGGTTCTCAGGGTACCACTAGATCAGGAACGCGTTGGAGGATAGAGGTAAGACAACCTTCGAGACAGAGTGGGGTTGCTTTCAATACACTTTCATGCCATTTGGACTGAAGAATGTGCCGGCCATCTTCTCGCGTGTAGTTGTTGCAGCGTTCAGGTAATATATTCATAAATTCTTGGAGGTCTATTTTGATGATTAGACTATATTTGGGTTGGTTAGGAACCATGTAGCGAACCTGCACTTGATGCTAGATACATGCCAAAGATACCAAATTGTGCTCAACCTCAAGAAATGTATGTTCCTCATTCCTTTTGGGAACCTGTTCGGGCATGTGGTTTGTCAACAAGGGCTAATGGCAGACCCCACTAAAATTGAGGTGATCCTAAATCTAGAAGCACTGTGTAGTGTGAAGCAGCTGCGCACTACCCTGGGACATACGGGGTACTACAAAAAGTTTATCAAGAGCTACGCCTAGATCACCGCACCGATGGAAAAGTTATTAAAGAAGGATGTCACGTTCTGCTGGGACGATGACTGTAAGAAGAGCCTAGATATATTGAAGGAGAAAATGGTTACTACACCAATTCTTGTCTTCCCGAACTCGAAGAAAGAATTTCATGTTCGTTGATGCGTCGTGTATAGCGCTAGGGGAAGTACTCACACAAGAAGGCAGAGAAGGCTTGGATCACCCCATCATGTTTGCAAGTCATAGACTATCTAAAGAGAAAAAGAACTATTCCACCACTGAATGTGAGGGACTGGCTATGGTGTACGTGCTCCAAAAATATCGGCACTATCTGCTAGGAAGATACTTCAAGATGTATACAGATCATTCTGTGTTGAAATACTTGGTCAATAAGCCTATGTTTGGGGGACGCATATGCAGGTGGCTCTTATTATTCCAAGAATATGATTTTGAAGTTGTCGTGAAGCCTGGACAATTGAACGAGTGACCAGATCACTTGTTGAGCATAGAGACAGGGGAGGAACCTACTAGTCTAGAGGAGGGCCTACCTAACACGCAGCTATTTGTTGTGCACATAACAGATGGACATTTTGAAGACATAATTCACTTTCTAACAACTGGGACTGCGCCAGAAGGTTACTCTATTCAGCAGAAGAAGGAACTAGTGGTGTGTGTAGTAGACTTTTATGTTATTGTAGGGCATTTATACAAGATGGGGAATGATGAGATACTGCGAAGGTATGTACTCATGGAGGCCCCGTGGGAGGTCATTATGTAGGAAGAGCCACTGTGTAGAAGATTCTTCGTGCAGGTTTGTGGTGGCCAACCCTTCATCATGACTCAAAAGCACATTGCAAGGCATGTGGATGTTAAAGAATAGGCAAGCCATTGCGGAGGGATGAGACGCCTTTGAATCCACAATTGATGTTGCAGCCCTTCGAAAAGTGGGCAATCGACTTTGTAGGACCTATCAAACCTCAAGGAAATACAGGTGCGAGATATATTATTACTGCAATAGAATACCTAATGTGATGGGCAGAAGTGCAGCCAGTAAAATATTTCATAGCCACCATGGCCACAAATTTCCTGTTTGAACACGTACTAACATGATTCGGTTGTCCGAAGATCTTGATGAGCGATTGCGGTAAACTGTCATCTTGAATTGAGTCATTATGGGCTTATAGGACCACGTGCAGAAACTGACGGGATAGATGCCTTTTAGGATGGTCTATGGAGTGGAAGCCGTAATGCCGACATAGTATATCATGCCTAGTTTGCGCATACTAGCGCTCACACGTATGACGGACCGCAGAGCCCTAGAGGAGAGGCTCACGCAGCTGGAGGAACTCGAAGAAGAATGGTTTTTGGCAGGATTTCATCAGAAGGTACAAAAGCAATGTGAAAAGGCATGGCATGATTGACATATCAAGTTGCACACATTTAAGATGAATGATTTGGCGTTGTTATACGACAGCAAGTTCGATAAATTTTCGGGGAAACTCCAAATGCATTTGATGGGACCCTATGTTATTAAGGAAGTCATAGATGGTGGCACGATGTAATTGGTAAAACTAAATGGAAAACTATTACTAGGAAAAGTAAATGGTAGTTGATTAAAGCCTTACACAGGTGGCCCATCCATCTGACCAGCCGCAGGAACCCCATCAAGCGGTGGCTCTTTGCGCTACTGACCTCACAATAGTACGAGCAGAGTTGGGGGGTCTCCGCATGAAGATCTCGACACCAACAGAGTGACTCAAGGGTGAGTCACGATGTTTGTGTTGGGGGCCTGTTGGGCACGGGATCCCCCAAGGCAAGTTTTGGGGCATAAAGCCCAAGTTTTGACTAAGTCTTATGTAAAGACTCCTCGATTTGTGGGCGTAGAGCGCAAAGTTGGAATTGAGTCATAGGGTTATCTACCCTTACTTTTGTAATGTAATGTCGGCTTGAGAGTTATACCCATGGTTTGTGGACCATGGGATTGTATGAATAAAGTGAGGCTCTAAGTTGTAAAGAGACATCTAAGGGATCTAATCTAATCTAAGAGAAGATGAAGCATTGAGTTTGAGTGGAAGTGTAAAGTCGTGTTTTTGGGTCGTAGATTAGGAGAAGGCTCTATAGCTAAGTGCGCAGAGGCCTTGTAGTCTACAGCTGAGTGTGTGGACCCCTGCAGCTGAGTGCGCAGGGTGAGTTGAGTCTGTAACGATTGGAGAAAATAATAAAGAGAATTTTCTTATCATTATGTGTGTCTTTTTCCTATTTTATGCATTGAAGTATATTGGGTATGAATTGCAATTTTACTGTTTATTTGTTGCGCGAACTTATATGAATGTGTTGAATAAGTGAATATAAGATAAGTATCTGTTTACGCGAAGTTAAATAACAATTATTAGAAGATAAGTAAGATCCGCAATGTAACTTATGGAAAGAGCACAGATCGTTGCCTTAATCAGTGCGAAATCACCTCAGACCTTGATTAGGGTTGTGCGAAGGAGATTAACGGAGCACGAAGGACCCGTAGGTCAGGGAAGTGTGCGAAGTGAATTGTGTGAAGGCATTCCTAGTTGGAATAAGTTGACCCCTCGGACATCTCAAGGGTGCAGAAACTTGGTTCCAGCACCCCCCATACTCCTTCAAGTGAGACCTCAATCCGCGCTTCATGGGTTGTTGCCGAAAGAGCCAGTAGTACAGGGATTTGTTTGGCTAATTAACTTCGAACTTGGTTTAGGCCCCATCAATCCAAGAATGCTACCTTTCAAAGAGCTATGTATCTAGCCTTGGTGGGAGAAAATAACAATTTCATGGTCATATATTTAGATGATATTACAGTGTTTTTGAAATTTGATGATGAACACTTGAAACACCTTCAACAGACTTTTGAGAAGTGTAGAAAATATGGACTATCACTAAACCCAAAAAGTCTCATTTTTCTCTAAGGGAAATAAAATTGTTGGGGCATATTGTGTCAAAGGAGGGAGTCATAATTGATGTTGGGTGCAGCCCAACTTGGTTCAGTTTTGGTTGAAGACTCCGCAATTTGAGGAGCAGAGTCCATAGATTTCGTGAAGTTGTATTTACCGCGTAAGTGTTTAGGGGCTTTGAGGTGGGTTGAAGCCCCTCATTTTGTAATGGGTATCAGGGTTTTAGTTAATTATTTTGTTGAGTCCATGGTATGTGGACCATGATTTTTGTAGCAATGAAATGTATTTAAGGACATGTAATTCTTTGTTGAAGACATAGAATCATTAGATCATATCATAGAAAGAGCGCAAGTGATCGAGTCTTTTGTTCTATGTTTGGGTCTAAGGAAAGGCTCTGCAACTGAGATGTAGACCACCTGAAGCTAGATGCGCAGGTCGAAGAATTAATATGTACTAAATATATATCTTAATAAAGAAGAAGAATTTTTGGTGAAGTCTTGTGTATATGTATTCCTAATATGTGTTCATATGTACTGATATGCATGCTTTTTACTTATTTATGTGAAAGAATACATGTTATATTTTTGTATGATATGTTTATGTAATAAGTGAAAATCTGTGAAGTAAAGCATTAGTGTGAAGTATTTTATGTATGTGAAGTTTTAGATAAGTATAAAACATAAGAAACCACATGGGTGCCACAACGCAGTATACCTTTAGCTGCAGAAACCTAGTTCTGCAACCTCCCATAACCGCTTCAGTTGACACTACAATCTACTTACACGTCATTGCCAAAAGGACCAGTGGTTGAGGGTTTTGTTTGCACGCAGTACATTTTGAACCTGGGTCCAAGCCCCTTAAGCCAACAAATGGTTCCATTGTCAAGACTTGAACCCAAGTCTCTTGGGTGAGAGCCAAGTATCCTAACCAACTAGACTACAATGGAAAGAGAAGGGTTAGCCATGGTTTATGCATTACAAAATTTCAGGCACTACTTGTTGGGAGAATATTTCAATATGTTCACTGATCATTATGCATTGAAATATTTGGTGAATAAGCCTGTTTTAGGAGGAAAAATTTGTCGATGGTTTTTTTTGTTCCAGGAGTATGATTTTGAATTTATAGTCAAGTCGGGAAGATTGAATGTCAGGCCCAATCATCTGTCAAGGTTAGAGATAGGAGAAGAACTCACTAGTATCAAAGATAATCTACCCGATGTGTAGTTGTTTGAAATTAGGGTCGCAGATATTTTTCAGTTTCTAGCCATAGGAATGGCGCCTGCGAAGTACACTAAATAGTAGAAGAAGGAGCTGGTGATAAAAGCAGTTGATTTCACATTGATTGCAAGGAACTTGTACAAAAGGGGATTGGATGAAATACTGCACAGATACATGCCTAAACATGAAAGGAAGAGTATTCTCATAGAAGCTCATAGAGGAATCATAGGTGGACATTATGCAGGAAAGGCCACTACACATAAAATATTGAGAGCTGGGTTATGGTGGCCCACAGTACATAAGGATGCAAAATAATTTTGTCGAGAATGTGATATATGTCAAAGAACATGAAGGCCATCTAGAAGGGATTAAATGCCATTAAATTTGTGGGTGACATTGAAAGCAATTTACAAATGGGATATTGAATTTGTTGGACCTATTAACCCACCAGGAAAGAAGACCGATGCAAGATACATAATCACTGCAACTGATTATTTGATGAGGTGGGCTGAGGCACAACTAGTGAAGGATTGCATCGTAGATACCACCGCAAAGTTCATTTTTGAATACATTCTGTGTAGATTTGGGTGTCCAAGGATATTAATGAGTGACCAAAGGTCACATTTCTTGAATAATACCATTGAAGCATTAACTGAGGAATTTCAAGTACACCATCTGAAATGTACCCCATATCACCTTCATGCAAATGGGACAGTCGAAGTTTTCAATAAAATTATGGAGAATTCACTCACAAAAGTGTGCAATGTGAATAAAAATGACTGGGATCTAAGGATTCTAGTGGTGTTGTGGGCATATAGGACAACATGCAAGAAACTGACAGGCCAGACACATTTTAGGTTGGTATATGGAAAAGAAGCAATCATGCCTATGGAGTACATTGTACCTAGTTTAAGAATTGTAGCCTTCACAGACATGGCAGATTCCAATATAATGGAGGAGAGGATGGTGCAATTGCTTTCTTTGGAAGAGGGTAGGCTTATAGCAAGTTTTCATCAACAAGTACAAAACAAAAGGGAGAAATCCTAGCATGACAGGCACATCAAGAAAAAGATATTCTGGGAAGGAGATCTTGTACTCTTATATCATAGCAAATTCGTGAATTTCCCAGGAAAATTTAAGACACATTAGCTAGGATTGTATATCATCAAACACGTCTATAATGGTGGCATGGTTTATCTCACAAAGTTAAACGGTCATCTAATTCTAGGACTAGTGAATGGTAGTAGATTAAAGGTATACAGGGATGACTCTGTCCCCAGAGCTTCTAACTGATAGATGAAACGAAAAGAGTCTTAGTGCCACATGCATTTGAAAGTGGTCACAGGACTATAAACTACTCTGTAGAAGGGGACTTCTACACAATATTTAGGGGTATGTTGAAGTCTAAAAGAACCTTGCCAAAGGAGGATTATTGCACAATATTCATAAATATGTCAAAGTTCGACAAAACCACAATGGAGGATAGATTACTACGTGATTTTCAAAGATAATCGAAAAAATATGACCATTGGAAGGAAAAAGCTACCATTAAAAAGTGCAGGAGAAACGCATTAATGAAGCACAGCTGGCCAAATCTAGTGCCATACTTGCATTAAATGAGAAAAATCTAAGGCAATCATGGGGTTCAAAATTCAAATTTGCTATAAAATCCATGTCTCACACCACAGTTTACACTTTGTTGTCTAAGAGAATTCAGTTTGTGGAATTGCAAGTAACTATGAAAGAAGTGAGCTGATGTATGTCTGAAAGAATATTTGAGGAAATTGCTAGAAAAATTGCAAAGGAAGGGTTAGAAGGTATCATGGAAACATAAATTGGCAAAACTGCAGCAGCAAGCATACCCATGTCCCTAAGGCGCATGAGGTTGCTGCGAAAACAAGTAGTTACAAAAGAAGAACCCAAGAAAATACCTATAAAGAGGTCAATTGATGCCTCTGGAGTAGAGTTAAGAACATCCCCAAGGAAGAAGATAGCAAAAGAGAAATAGACGAAGCCCAAGAAATATAATAAACCTAAGGAGAAGGCGAAAAATCCAGTACAACAGGAAGAACTAGAGGAAATCCATGACAATGAGGAGGAAGTTGAGATGCCTCAGATGGAGATAGAGGGAGCCAAAATTCCCTCTATGCTGCCACCATATGACCCCAACCATAGATGACACTAAAGCAATAGGAGGCACTGAGAAACATGCAGGTCCAAGTGGGATCGACAAAGGAAAAAAAGTAGAGGAGCCAGAGCCAGAGACAGAACAATATATCCAAAACCATCTCAATGACATAGATCCAATAGAGGAATCACCATTCATCATCAAAAAGAGGGTACCTACAACAAATACGTCAGGCGTAAGGAAGAAACAAAAGGTGAGAAAATCTAAGGGCATGATACCGCTTGTCCTCACTGAGGGGGACATCGACGAGATTGGAGAAAAGGTCCAAGAAGTAACAATATAGACCTGGAACATGGAAGATGATTGCTACAAAATGATCTTGCCAGATGTGCAGCAAGGCATCACGGAGTTAAGGGTATTGGCACAGAAAATGAGGCAACTAGCATAGATAGGTCAACCACTGTAGCAAAAGCTATAGATAGAGCCTATAATTGGATTGAGGATCTTGCAAATATCAGGTGAAGCGTTACAGTTTGAATATGCTAAGGACAAATAATGAGAAAGAGGGCAGGATCATGTTAACATGAACATCGTCGCACTGCCAACTCAGGTATTACATGAGTTCCATCAGGGTATTACAAATGAACTGCAGGAACATGAAAAATGCACTTCATTGTTAAGAATTTAGGTGGAAAAGGATAGAGGTTCACTGAAGAAGGATCTTGATAAATTAATCAAGGAAATTGATGGAGCACGCCAGCAATAGCAGTAATAGAAACTTGTAGCATAGTTTTGGACATGAAGGTCCACGAAGAGGAGTCACCATCAAAGAAGGTCACAAAGCTTGTCCTCGCGATAAGAGACTCAAAGAATAAGCTTGCAGAGATGAAGTTTGAGTATGAAGTAAAGACTACTAAGATGTAAATGAGGCTACAACTAGTCATGCCACCAGAATTACGTGAACAGAGGGAAAATGATTTGAAATCTTCACTGAAATGTATCTCTAACACAATGGAAGACTATGCTAAACTACTATATGAAACCATGTATATTTGGACCTCACTATAGGGGATTCAAACATTCATAGGATTGATGAGGAGATCTAGATGAAGCAGAAGAAATTGGATGAAATCTGGGAAATTGCGAAGACCTTACTAGTCTCATAGAGGCTCGCAAGGATCACTGAAGGAAAGACTCTTCAAAAGCAGATTGAAGACCTTCGTAAAAGGAGAATATTTTTACAAAAAGAACCCAACCGTGGCAGGATGAGGCCTTACAACTTTCGTAGGAAGTTGACAGTAAGCTCATGAAGCTATGACAGAGGGAGAAAGACGTGCTATAGAAGACTATCAGACCAAACAAAGAGGCATTGTTGGAAGAAGTGCGTCAAGAAGAGAAGCAAGTAGCAGAAATACTTTAGCAGTATAATGCTGCCTACGTGAGCATCGCGACAAATATTCGAGGAAAAACAACTGAGTGACTCAAGACGAGTCACATGTGAGTGTTTGGAGCCTATTGGGCATGGCCCAACTTCATCCAATTTTGGTTGAAGAATCCACAATTTGAGGAGTGGAGTGCATAGAGTCCGCAAAGTTGTATTTACCACGCAAGTGTTTACGGGCTTCTGGGTGGGTTGAAACCCCTCATTTTGTAATGCGTATCGGGGTTTTAGTTCATTGTTTTGTTGACTCCATGGTATGTGGATCATGGTTTTTGTAGCAATGAAATGTATTTAAGGACATGTAATGATTTGTTGAAGACATAGAATCATTAGATTATATCATAGAAAGAGCGTAAGTGATTGAGTCCTTTTTTATGTGTTTGGATCTAAGGAAAGGCTCTATAGCTGAGTGCACAGAGATCTTGGAATAGTTTGCAGCTGAGTGCATAGACCACCTGCAACTAGGTGCACAGGTCAAAGAAATTATATGTACTGAAGATCTATCTTAATAAAGAAAAAGAAGTTTTGGCACAGTCTTGTGTATCTATATTCATAATCTGTGTTCATATGTACTGATATGCATGCTTTGTTGGAAATAATATTGAGAGGGGGGGTGAATTAGTATTATCAGGTCAAATATTCCTTTTCTAAAACCAAAATGTATACACTACTTCAGTTAATTAAAACCGGTATATACGCAACTATTCAGAAGGGAACCCGCGTATACAAAGCAAACCTTTAATTTACTTTAACTTCCTGATGATGATTGTTAATCTGTGATGAGAATCAAA
>APFE030108627.1:0-12945 GCA_000404065.3 Pinus taeda
GGTGGCATGAGGATGTGCATTCTCATGGTTTGGGCGTGATGGTTGGATTAGCTACCCAACTAGTTCAGACATGGGGACTAGTAGTGTACAGAGATATGTTGGCATTGTGTTGGAGTATCATGGAAGCAGGTTCACATGGGAACGACACATGATGAGGTCGACACTATATGTTGCAATAAGCATGTAGCTTGAGATGGAGGGGCTAACCTTCCACGGTGGAGCGGCATGTGGGGATTGTGACATGATGGTTGATTGTAATGGATTGAGAGGACTTCCGATTGTTGAGATGAGATGTTGGCACATGGTTGAGGTGTGTTAACACTTGTTGACATATCATGGGCAGTTTGCACATGATGGACTTGGTGACATGATGGAGGACACATTGTTGCAGTGGACATGTAGCTTGTGTTGAGAGGATCAACCTTCCATGGTGGAGAGCAGCATGGAGACATTGTGACAGGTGGACGATGATCATGGACATCTACGACATACTTCGGTATGGACTATCTTGGTGACAGCTGGTCACTTAGATGAGACATGGTGGAGATAGAGGCCTACATATGTTGCAGATATATTTGCCATACACGAGGGGAGTCGACATCATGGATTGATGCTTGGAGTTGGGATGTTGTCAAGGACGACAACGACTTTAGGTAGAGGAGGATGTAAGGTCCTTTGGGCCACGGTCGTGCACGATGAGGGCGCGGGCGCCCTTGGGAGCGACGGGTGACTGGGTGCACGGGCGTCGGGCGGCTGCACAACGAACATGACAGGCGTGGGCACGGGTGCGTTGGTGGACGAGTGCGCGGGCACGTTGGTGAACGGACACGTTGGTGAACGGGCGCGTTGGTGGACGGGCGCGTCGGTGCGACGGGCGCTCGAGCGCATGCACGACAACACGGTGGTGGGCGCGTGCACGACCGAACGCAGGTGGGCACCGAGCAACACTGCACGACAGTGCGACGTTTCGGCGAACAGACTTGCGACGATAGGTAAACAAGTGCGATACTTGGTGGAAAATATGCGTGGAACGATTGGGACTTATACCCACGGCTGAACGATTGTTGGTGGTAGGCCGACCCACAGTTGGAGGGCAGCCGACGTGGAAAATGCGTTCAAGAAAGGGTGTTGTAACATCGTTTTGGGAGGTCGGTTGGAAACCAACGCCCGCGGAGCATGCATATATATACACGCATCAAACTTGGAGTTTGGACATTGATCATCACTCGCTCTTCACTTGGACAGCTTGCGGAACAAGAGGGAAGTGTGCATATCTCATGCGCTCCACTTGGAAAAGGCGCAGATTGGACTCTTGGTTAACGGTTGGCAAAGTGTGTCGTGAGTTAGGTGATGATTGCAGATTTGTGCCGAGCTTGAGGTAGTGCTGCAGGTGGTTCGGGGGAACTTCTCCTCTACCGTGCAAGAGTGCACAAATGATGTAAAGGCAGTTCGATGCCTTGGTTGTAATTTGGCTAAGTGTTGGCTTGGAGATTTGCCAAGCACACTTGTATTGTAAAACTGATATTCTTAATAAACAGTTGGGCAAACTCACATTACGGGGAGTTGCCCCTCCCCTTTATACTTGTTGCAATTGTTGATGTTCTTGTTTTATAATTGCGATGGATAATGAATGAGTATGGGCTTCATTAAGTATAAGGATAAATAAATGTTTACTTGGTTGCGAAAAATAAACTAAGTATCGGTTGTGAATTAGGCGTAGTCCGCACACATAAGTATTGTTAAAAAGAAAGTGTGGGGTGGTGTCGCACCTCACCGGCTGGGACGTGACACTCTGGATCTCGATTTGGATAGCATAATACACTATATTTCATCTTTTGAAATTCGTCAACAAGGTAAGGCGAATCCTACTTTTTCATATCTATTTTCTTTGAATATTTTTTTCAAATTAAAAAAATCATTTACATATGAAAGATTGGTCCACTTCTTTTTCCTATTTTATTTTCAATATTCAACTATGATGTTGATATTTATTTTTTCACTATCAATGATAGTATAAATTTACATGTCAGAGTTTCAAGGACATAGTTCCTCCACGCCTAGGGTTTTATAAGGCTTCTGAACCACACCTAAGGGTTTCCAAGGTGTCCGAAGAGACCCAAAACCTTGAAAATTTCAGAACCCGTTTATAATTATGATAATTTTGTTCTTTTCTGAGAATTATTTACTCCACCAGATTCTGGTCACAATGAAATTCTCTATAGACTGTTTTGGATAATCCATATGATATGCCACTTTTGTATACGATAAAGATTATCCAAAACTACCCATCTACCGATTTTGCTATCAAATTCGTGCCAAAATTTAAATGCTTGGTACATGTTGACGTGCAGAGATCCAAAGACATAGTTACTTTATGCCGCAAGGGTTTTCAAGGCCTCTAAAACCCTCTATAACCTTGAAATATCCAGAAGCGACCCAGATCTATATTTTCTGTGAATTTTTTACTTCATCAGATCTCGGTGACAATGAGATTTTGGTGAGATGTATTGGATGAACCAAATTATTTATATGCCACCTTTGTGATGAATAAAAAATACCCAAAACTATCTATGCAGAAATTGAGATCCCAGGTGTAGGTTTATGGGTCAAAGTTTAAAAAGCATAGTTCTTCCACACCCCAATTGATTTTCAAGGATTTTGAGGCCTTTGAAGTGACCCCAAACCTTCAAAAATATTGAAATGGCATAGATCTATTCAACCTTCTAGAAAAAAAACTTACTATGTCAAAATCCAGCCACAATGAAATTTTCTAAGCTGTTATGGACAACCAATATAAGATACCCTCCACCTCTTGGTGTCCTAGTTTTGACTAAGAGACTATGTTGGATTTTCTTTTGTCATGGTATTCATTTTAATTTCAATTCACCCCTTGGTTTTTTACTAAGACACTATGCTGGATCTTTTTTTTCTCTGGTCTTCATTTTAATTTCAATCCACCCAGAATAAAACTTTTGACCATAATTCTATAATGTGAAAAAACATAGGCGTATTGTTAATTTTTGTTATTCGATGAAATTGAATGTATTTACTATTTCTAGTTTAGGATGGAATAAACTTTGCTTCCCCGATTAATTTTCAAAAAATTTTGATAACATGGTGAAATTATTAATATGAAATATAAGTTATTCCCTTGTTTACGGCTTTTCACTGAAAGATATCATTCCTGATCACTGATATATTGTTAATTTGTGTTATCAGATGAAATTGAATATATTTTCATTTTTTTGTTAGAAAAAATGATCACAACAAACCGTAGACTGAACAACATTGCCCTAGAAGCTCATCGGGGTTATTGAAATTAAAAGAGTTATTGTAGGAGGGAGCAAACTTTGTTTCTGCATAAAAAAATTTAATCAAATTAAAAGTGAATTAAATTTTAAATTTTCTAATAGCATTGTGAAAATTTTCATATGAAATATAATTTTTTTCTAGTGTTTGGAAGAAAGATATATTTCCAGATCAGTGTTCTAATTCAGTAACGACAATCAATTAGAGTCCCTGAAGGAAATAGGGCATGCACACTAGGTTACTGCGGGGCTTTTTGTGGTTCCAAATATTTTGCAAAGATTCCAATTTGTTGTAGCCCGTGGAAATGAGTGGTTTGATCTTTAGAAAGAAATGAATGGATTAGTGGAATATCTTTAGCATCTTATTAGACGATCTGGATTAAGGAAAATGATGGAAAATAAAATTAGAGAAGCCATGCAGTTGATAATGAACGTTTCTCTAATGTTTTAATTTTTGCCCTCAAATTTGATCTTCTAAGTTTACTAGGTGAATACAAAACACTAATCTAGACTGAAACAATTTGGATGGATTGTTTAAAATTATAAGAGAAATCATTATAAACATGGCTGGAAATTATGATAACAAATTTAAAAACATAAAATTTGGATTTTATTTTTGTTTTTCATAATTCTAAACTATTTAAACAAATTTATAATCTTTTTTTTAAATGGTGTATAAGGTTTAAACTAGAACCATGTTTCCCCTCATCACTTATCCTTACAAAATCATAATGACAATTCTTTGATTTGTTTTAGGATTAGCTATTATGAAATTTTCCATATATACCAGATGAACGTTAATGTCATTGGTAATTTTCAACTCCAATAAGCAAATACAAATTGGATAAATTTGGAAGTGTACACGCAGATGAATATATTATTATATATTATGAAATGATTATTATTAATTTATTTTGAAATAAGGTTATTATTATCATCATTATTAATAAAATCACTAATAATTATCATATATTATGTAATAAATTATTATTAATTTTATTTGAAATAAGTTTATTATTATTTATTTATTATAAAGAAAATCACTAGTTATAGTTTTTATTATCGTTGAAACAATTGGAATTGAGAAGTGATTGAAAGAAGTTATTAATCTTTTATAATGGGAGTAAAAAAATATGTGTGCCAATTATATTACATAATTCTTGCGCAATGAGTGAAACTATAATTTTAAATGTTTTCCCTTTCATGAATTAACATAGATGGATGTAAATATTCCATGCTTGGGGTTTTCGAGAATATAGATTGTACTCCAAAGATGATGGAGTTGTATAAATTCATATTAAGAGCCTATTCCAGAGATCTAAAATTATAAAAATGGAGAGCTAAAGTTGGGCATCATATTATAGAAAGTGCATGTCTTCATTTTCATTAATAATGTTTTTTTTCTTTTTGGCCAAGATGAGCTGCAACAATTTTTACCAAAAGATATGAAAATAAAAAAATAAAGTAAAGTTGCTTTTCTTGCTCGTGACATAGACGTCAGCCAACTTTTATTTACATTTATAATGTTTTGTGCCAAGATGAAGTTGAATATCTTCTGTAAGAAGATATGAAAACACTAAGAGCTTGCTTCTTAGTGCTCGTGACACAGATGTATGTAGAGAGTGCAAAATGGTGCAAAATGTAAAAAAGATGTATATGAAATAAAAGACATCCTCTTTTAAATAAGGAAATGAACGATGTGACACATGACAAAGTGGACCAAATAAATTCCACTTCTGTAAGAAGGTATGAAAACACTAAGAGCTTGCTTCTTAGTGCTCGTGACACAGATGTATGTAGAGAGTGCAATATATAAATAGATGTATATGAAATAAAAGACATCTTCTTTTACATAAGGAAATGAATGATGGGAGACATGACAAAGTGGACCAAATAAATTCCAGCAAATAGCAACAGCCCCAGAGAGATATGTTGTGGAGTTTCAAAACTCATTTAGTGGTGTTTAAAACTCTTGGCAGAGAATCCCGCGAGGAGGACAAAGAAAACGCTTACTTTCAAGTGATGGAAGAGAACAAGGTCAACTTATTATACATCTATGTTGTGACATATGTATTTTTCCCCGGCAGATATTTACTTTCAGGTGATGGAAGAGAACAAGATTAACCTATTATACATCAAATTTTTAACATATGTATTTTTCCATGGCAGATCTTATGGGATTTCCTTTTTTGTCATACACGATGGAAGTCATTGTATGATGGAAGCTTAGTATTTAGGTGTGGTGTTCATACAAAGTATTCATTTATACATAGGGCTCATGTTTACATGCTACTACTATGACATAGAGAAGGAAAGTAAGATTATGTAATAAAGAGGGAAAGTCAGATTATGTTCTAACTTTTTTTCAAACCATAGGAAGCCATATTGCTTAACGAATTAGATGGATAGAGATCATTATTTCATGATTAACCTAATCTTAGGAAATGAGGTTAATAAAAAACATTGTTCATTTTGCACAAGGATTATCTCCATAGATTATTTAATTATTAATCATTAATTATATCTAATACTTTTTAGAACAAATGATCTCATATTGGTCCTCTTTAACTCTAGAACTAGCCTCTTCTACAAAGGTCAAAATTGCATCTGTGATCATCTGTGACAAAAGAGAAACACTGAATAGTCAAATTTCTACTTCATTCCATAATATAAACTTGCTAAATACAAAAATGAAGATATTCATTACCATCGAATATGTTAGATGGGATAGAGCCAGCTTCCTAACCTTGGCGCCTCACCGCCTCTTCTACTCAGATGCTCTAGGCTTCGCACAGGTTACAGAGACATGAAACTCTGGTAGTTCCCTTGTTGGATGAGATCAATTTTTATTTCATTTTGATATTTCATTTTTATGAAGGGTTTATTTAATATACATCTATCACTAAAAATATAATTTCTTTTATAACCTTTCCTCTTAAAAAATTATATGAATATATACCCTTCCAAAATAAATTAAAACCGACACTTCAAATTTAAATATTCATACCCTTCCAAAATAAATTAAAACAGATCCTTCAAATTTTAATATTGCTCCAAACCACCGTGAGGATCAAAATCATTAGGATACCAGTTTTATAAAATTATAAATATATATCTAAAAGCCAATGGGCTTTGGTTCACTGGCGAGATAGATAATGGAGCGTTGAGCTGTCCAGCAAGGTTTCAATCTCGTTGTAGTGAGTCCCAACCCGTATAGAATGTTTTTCAAAGGGATGAGGTAATGGCAAGTCCCGGGCAATTTTAGTTGAAAAGTTAACATAGGGAAATATAAAAAAACACTGCACATTTAATTCTTTCTTTTTTTAAGAATTGTCAGAATTTGAGTGATATGCACCCTGCAGAATACCTGCCCGGAACCTTGCAAGTGTGCACCCACTGCCTGTGACATCATAGTTCCGGGAAGAAAGTCTGCCCGGTGCATATTAAATTGGGAGTCCCAAATTCAATCAACAATCAATCAAATTCATGGGATAATAAATCAAACGCGGTCCTAATCCCCCCAATCGACATGAATAATGATAACATTAATGCCCGTAAAATACAAAGTACACCGTTGATATCATGGTAATTTAACAGATACTGAACATATATATTTAGTGTAGAAACTTCGGGGAAATTACCCTACCTCTGCCTGTGTATCGAGAAGATCGAAACGATTTACAGGAGGAGAAGAGCGAGCAGGCTCACTATAATCATTTGAATCGGCGTCGTCATCGCCATTTGATTGAAATTGAGGAGATACCGTCAGTTTTTCCTGCTCCCTAAGTACCTTTCTGAGCATGCGGCCAGACATTTTGGCTCCCCTGCCTTGTTTTACCCCGGATTTCTGCAATTTTGATGTCTAACCCCAGAGTCTGTGGCCGGAGTTATCCGCGAACTATTACTAGGGAACAAGGACGGCCCTTCTTTCCCCTTTATTCGGGTTAATCGTTATTATTATATATATTTGACCACGTAAGTGTTTTTTTTGATAATATGTAACATCGGGCTTTTTACCCTTTGCGGAAACTCTCCTCAAATTCCTAAAATGTTGATTATGATTTGAATTTTTAATAATTAAGATGGTTTTAAAATGGGAAAATTTTATGAATGTGAAGTTTTATGGTTAAAAAGGGAAATTTTTTATAAATGTAAAGTTTTATTGTTTAAATTTTTATTAACTATTGAAATTATATTGGTAAAAATCACATAAGAATTTTAGTGTTTATTTATTAATTTATTATATAAGATATTATTTATTTATATTATAATTAGAGATTTTGTTGTATTAATTGTCAAGTTATGATGGTCACTAATGCATTTCATTGAAATAAGTGTAGTTATATACAAACACCATGGTGATCCTTGGGATTCACTCAAATTATTTTTGGGTTTCTAGTGATTCTAGTAATTCTCTATGGTTGTGAACTATGGGTTAACAGTACATCTGACATAAAGTGCAGACAAATTGAGAAAATTTAGAAGCGTTTGATTACAAACAAATTCAAGATTAAAAGTGCAGTTCCTTATGCTATCTTGTTAAGTGAAATAGAGATTGCGCCTATTGAAGCAATTGCTATGGTGCGAGTCATAAGGTATTTAAAAAAAATTGAGCAAATGGAAGAGGGTAGATAGCATAAGGTTGTCTTTAATGACAAATTGTGCAAGAGAAAAAAATACTTGGATGCAGCGAAATAACAAATGGTTTAGTAAATGGGGTATTTGTTTGAACGTGTGTCCCATAAACAACAAAGAGATAAAAGCTTTTGTTATGGAAAAGTTCCACAAGTGTACTTGGGATAAGGAGCTTGGAAGAAAGAAAAAGTACTATATTGAAGTGTTTAATCCCACTCATAGTCATCAACCAAAAGCATACATAGAGGCCAGTATCTCTTGGAGACCCAAAATTCGTATTGCTTAGTTAAAGACTAATTCTCATCAACTTCGTTGTGAAACAGGGCACTGGAAAAGGGCAAAAGAAGTGTTGGAGGAAAGAGTATGCATTTTTTATTCTTCTGGAAAAGTGGAAACAAAAAAACATTTCATTTTAGAATGTGAGGCCTTCAAAGACAACAGAGAAAATTATGTAGATATGCTGGCAGCTAGCTCTTGGGATAATCTATTTAGCGAGGGGTTTGTCGAGAAGTTGGGAGCATTTATTTTGAAGCTTCATAGAAAAGGGTCGAATACATTAAGTAGATGAAGAAGCAATTTGTCCCATAGGTTATCTTTAGCCTCGTGGACATTAAAATAATGTATTTCTTTCTTTCTATTCTAGGGTCTTTTCCTATTCTAATTTTCTATTTACATGTTTACAATATTTTGCCTAATCTTGGGGATTAGGTGTCCAACATTCTCCGCCTTCATCTGAATGGATGTTTGTACTCCCAAGCATCATTCCAAATCTTACAAACTTTTCTTTTCCAAGCACTTTGTTGAAGATGTTTGCAATTTGCTCATTTGTGGAATAATGTAATAAGTGAATAGTCATGGCCTCTACATGATGTTGAATCAAATGATACTTTACATTTATATGTTTGGTTCGACCATGGAATTTTGGATTCCTAGCCAATTTAATTGTGCAAGTACTGTCAATTAGAAGAGGAATAAAGTGCACTTGTTTCTCCTGCAAATCTTCAAGAATTTTCTTGAGCCACACAATCTCTTTGCTTGCTTCTAAAGTTGCCACATATTTTGCCTCTATTGTGGAATCTGTTAAAACTAATTATTTGCATGATCTCTAGGAGACAACTCATATTCCAAGACTCATAACGTAACCTACAGTAGATACTCCATTTTCCTTATTTTCATCAAAGTTTGAATAGAATATCCAAACAAGTTGAAGTCATCCACCTGTGTATATTTGAGAATAAAGTTTTGAGTTCCTTTCAAGTACTTTAAAACTCTTTTTGTAGCAAACCAATGTCCTTCACAAGGCTTTTGCATAAACCTGAAAATGATTCCAACATCAAATGAAATATTTGGTTTGGTAGTGGTAAGGTAGTTAAGACTTCCTACAAGTTGTCTATACTTAGTTGCATCCTCAAATTCATTTCCTTCTTTAGATGTGAGCTTTAAATTTTGTTCCATTGGAGTGGACAAAAGATTGCATTCAGGCATGCTAAATTTATTCAATAATTTTGCAATTTACTTCTTTTGAGAGAGGAATATATATTTCTGATGTTGGGTTACTTCAATACCTAAATAGTAATGAAGTTGTCCCAAATTTGTCATCTCAAATCCTTTCTTCAATTCTTTCTTTGTGGGTGCAATATAATTTTCATTGTTCCCTGTCATCAACAAATCGTCTACGTATACCACAAGATAGACAACAGTTTTGCCAACTTTCTTGACAAACAAAGTTGCATCAATTTTTCATACCAACCTCATGGTGTTTGTTTTTGGCCATACAAGGGTTTGTTGAGTTTACATACTTTATGCCCTTGTCCCTTTGCAACAAAACCTTTTGGTTGAGACATAAAATCATTTTCTTTCAAGTCTCCATTTAATAAAACAGTTTTTACATCCATTTGATGGACTTTCCATCCATTCTAAACTGCCAAGGAAAAGAGAGTCTGGATGGTGGCCCCTTTTATTGTGTGGGCAAAAGTATCCTCATAATTTGTTGATAAATCCTTAGGGCATCTTGTTAGGGTTTCTTTAATTTGATTTCTCTTTAACATGAAAATTTCTTGTGATTTCTTATTACTTCTTCTTCTATTATTAATTTCTTATCATCAAGACAATTGCCAAAATTATGAAGATCACAAAGACAAGAACACAAGATGTAGGCACTTAGCCAGGGAAAAACCCCTCTTATAGGGGAAAACCCAACAAAATTTGTTTTATCTTCTCCAATAACCAAATCAAATGAGACAACCAAGACCTCTATACAACAATAGATCTTCCTCCTATCCACCAAGTCAACCTCCCAAGAAGGTTGATCAATCTATAGTCAAGTTTTCCACGAATCAACCCAAGACAACTCTTTAAAAGTAAATCAACAAGGGTCTCAACCCTTTCTTCAATTCTTAAACTTTGGCTTACAATTTATCATACGTGCAGTAACCCTAACTCGCATGTGTGGCAGGAAAATAGAGAAATTCAGCTTCCTTTTCTTAACAGGTGTCTCTCCTTCCTTTGCTTTGGTTCTTCCTTCTTTTCAAGGCTCTTCGCACGTCTATTTCTGCTCTTGGAATTTCAAATTAAATCAATTGGATGGATGATCTCACAACAGGTCGAATGCATAGCTATATATAGAGTGGTTGAAGCTCCTTAATGAGGCCAACATGAAGAGAGAGTGAGCCAACTTGGTGGCGAAGGCTAAACTTACAACTTTGACTCAATTACAAATTTATTTCTTGATATACAAAGCCCAAGAAGGGTCTATTACATGATGACAAGGACTATGACACATGACATAAACCCTAGAAGCACTCAATGGGTGCTTTCACCTAGAAACAAAATAAATAAAGCATGAAACTCATGCTTATAAATATATATTTTTTTACAATAATTTTTCTCTTTATTTTACATCAAATATACAATATCAAGAGTGCATGAATCATTATGAATACCAAACCTAGTTACATTTGTCAAGATAATCAACCCCTTCTTTCTGTGCAAATCCTTTTGCCATGAGCCTTTCTTTGTGCTTGTCAAGTGAGTCATCCGATTATACTTGTTTTTGAAGACCCACTTGTAGCCAAATGGTTTAATTCCAAATAGGGAGTTTACCATCTTCTAGGTTCCATTCTTTATTAGAGCATCATACTCTTTATGCATTACTTCTTTCCAATCATTATGAGAAGCAACTTATTTAAAGGAAGTTGATTCAAAATTAGTGGACAAATTGAATTCAAAATCATAAGAAACAATCATATCAATAGTTGAACCAAAATCATCTACATCACCTCCATTTTGTCTGGTGGAATTTCTAGTTCCTGTCTTTCTAACGTCCTCAGGATGAACACTTTCAAGTGTTTTAGTTAGCCATTTTGGAGGAGATTTCTGAGATGGTCCAAGTTGTTTTGTTAATTGAGATGGGAATTGCATCAAAATTTAGCCTTCCAATCCTCCTCACATCACTCAAATTGTCTTCTTGATATGAAGAAGTGACTAGAACTTCATGAGGGGGAGAGAGTGCTTCAGAAAGAGATTTCGTAGATTAATCCAGGATAGGGATTCCCCCTTCAAGATGTGGAATCTAATTATCAAATTCCTAACAAGTTTTTGCATGACTGAATGTGTCCAAACGATCAAGCTGTCGCTCAACAATGTTGTGAGTCTTGGAAGATTCGAGAAAGATCACATCTCTAGATAGTATAACTTCTTATTTACCTCATCATAGAGATGATATGTTTTGGAGGTATCTGAGTACCCCAAGAGGATACACTTTTGACTCCTTCCACCAAGTTTATTTCTTTGTTCCCTAGGAATCAAGGCATAGCAAGTAGAACCAAAGCTCCTGAGATGTCTTACCAAAGGAATGCAGTCATACTACATTTCATAAGGAGTCTTGTTTCTGAGACCATGAGATGAAAATTTGTTTTTAATATATATTGTAAAGATCCTGAGATGCCTTACCGAAGGAATGTGGCCATACCACATTCCATAAGGATTCTTGTTTCTAAGAGCATGAGACGGGCATATGTTTTTAATATATACTGCACATCGAACTGCATCAATTCAAAAAATCAACTTTACATTTTTGAAAATATCATTGAAAAAACCATACTTAAGAGTGTCTTATTCATTTTTTCAACAACACCATTTTGTTGAGGATTGTATGGCACAGTTATTTGATGTTGAATCCTATGTTGGCGAAGATAGTTTTCAAATTCATGTGAACTATATTGTTAGGCCCCTATAATACTATTGTAGCCCCCATATTGTTGTTGTTGTGCCTTATGAAAGCCACTATTGTTATTAAAATGCCCCATAGAAGCCCACTATTATTGTTGTTGTGCCATTAGATTCATATTGTTATGTAGGCCCTAATTATATTGTGACCCCTTCGACTCCTATATATATGAAGGAGGTATTGTCATTTGAATCATCCAAGAATTGTTCATTTACGTGATGTAAAAGGAGTTTGCCCCCTCAAAGAGGCTTATTTTCAAGTCATCGATATATATTTTCTTCTATTTTTGTGAACTAGTTACATAACATTTGGTATTAGAGCTTTGGATCCTAGGGTTTTGCTACTTCAAACATGTCATGTTTATATTTCCGCTATAAAAAAATTTATATGAGGCTTTAGAAGATAAAAATTTTACCACATGGAGTTGAAATCTTGTTGAACTTAATGTAAAACTTTTAGGTACTAATTCACTATATTTTTAGGGATATGGTCCAGGGAATTTAAGGTTTATGCATGCTCCAAAATTTTGTCTCAAACAGGTGTTTTTTTTTTGCAGGCATCCAAATTGAATTTCATAAAAATTAGTTGAAAGCGTGGAGATGGTAGTTTCATGGGTACTATTTTAAGGGCTAAAGGTTGAAACAATGACACGTGGAATACTATACAAGTTCACTCTACTAAATTAGTACATAAGCAGGTCATCTTGGGAGATTTGGCCTAGTTTTATCTTGAAGAATCCAACCTTGGTCTAACTAGTGGGGATGGAAAAAGGAC
>APFE030108644.1:0-24567 GCA_000404065.3 Pinus taeda
TGGAAGCAGGTCTTTTGTTTTTCCCCAACAGTGCTTTCGCCACACCTTGTTGAACCAGCAGATCGTGCATCTTCACCTTCCAGATCTCAAAATTATTCTTACCATTGAATTTCTCAATTTCGAACCGGGCACTTTGATTTTTCGCCATTTTGTATCAACAAAACACAGTAATCTCCAAATATCCAACCAACAATTTAAAAAAAAAAATTGCCAATGCCTTTAAAAAAAAATTTGTTGTTTGCACTTCACAAACAAAAATTTTCTTGTTTACTCTTCACAAAAAAAAATTTTGCCTCTGCCTTTGGAACACTCCTCAGTCCAAAAAGATAAACCTCCAAAAAAAAAAAATCGTAAGCTGCAATATAAGTTGTTTTTGAAATATATTGTGTTGTCGAGTATATGAGGTGAATGTTAAGTCCCGTCCATCATTTTTATGGCTCTAAAATAAAAACATTCACACTTTTCCATACTTGAGATCCATTCCATACATGTAGCATATTCAAACCAAAAGAATTATTTAATTCCTTACAAAACAGTGCCGCGAGCAAGCTCTTTCATTCATTCCATTCGGTCACAAAAAAAGAATCATTTAATTCTGGACAAAACAGTGCCGCACCAAAAGAATCATTTAATTCTGGACAAAACAGTGCCGCACCAAAAGAATCATTTAATTCTGGACAAAACAGTGCCGCGAGCAACCTCTTTCATTCATTCCATTCGGTCATGAGTATACGCCCTTTGAGTTTTGCATTTATTTATGAAATAATAACTGAGCGTGCAGTTGTATCAAGAATCGATATCTCAAATTGAAGATGAATCTATAAGTCTGAAAAATTCCTTTAATTCATTGCCTTGGCTGTTTGGAACTCGTTTCTGAATATCTACATGTATTGAGACTGAGAATAGGTGTCGTTTTTAATAACCCATTGCATATCTGTTTTAAAGAAAAAACTCCACGCAATAATGCACATACCAGGTTACCAATTGTTGGTTCAGCAAACGCATCGGCTATCCAACGCACAGTGATCCACGCATCACAATCATGAATGGATTATATGGATCTGCGCTCCATTTGCTATCAACAAAGAGCTCTTCCACCGAATGCACATCCACAGAACAAATCCATGGGAATCTGCAACCCAGAACTGGAGAACGCACCAGCGATCAATTCTCCACGCACCAACAGCAGTCACGCTCCACCATCGATCAGCGCAGCTCCAGCACAGCCAACTCCGCGCTCCACCTCCAAACCAACTCCGTGCTCCAGCAGTGCCGCTCCTCCAACGAGCTCTGATACCATTTGTTGGAATTCAGGCACAACAATTTAAATAAAACACACAATTAACACAGCAGAAGATCAAACACATAGAACACAGCTATTAACGTGGTTCACCCAACCAATCTGGGCTACGTCCACCAAACATAGGCATTAGGAATATATTAATCAAATTTGGGTAGATTACATTCAATGAAATCCTCACACACTCTTAGCAAACCATCCGAATGGTTGCCTATTATATAGTAGAGAGAATCTAACTGCTCTCACATCAAATTTAGGATGCATTAATTTGCTCCCAACAACCTGGAGATAATCCAACAACAAATTTCCTATTGTTGTCACCTACAGAGATTTCTGCCTATTTTAGTTTAAACAGAAAATCTCAACAGTTATAAGTAGAAGCATTGCTTTGTTAGGTTAATGAGAGAATTGCTTTATCTGCAATCAGTGGGATTAAATCTACATATTCAAAAATAGTCATTAAAATTTATGATAATTAACGTATATTTAAATTTAAGATTGGAAAGGGAGAAAGGCTTTATCTGGAATCAATCTAAATGAAATATTCATAACAAACCATTAGAATTTATGATGGTTAGTTTACATGTGTGCACTTCAAATTTAAAACTGGGACTAAGAATAATTTACTGATCCCCATTGACATTTTAAAATTCTTCAAAACCTAAAATACATTCCACAGAATATCAAATCCCAAGCCTGATTCAAACTTTCAATTTTCAATTGATTTGTTGCTCCATTTAACTTCACATTCAAGGCAGTAGTTCTGGGGCAGTTTAACACAACGACCCTAAATTCCATTCTCAGTGCATTTATTCCATCTTCAATGAATTCCTGTGTATGTCTCTGAAATCTCATGTCTCCGGAGGGTCGATCCCGCGCCGGGCAAGAGAAAAAGAAAAAGCTTGACTGCAATGCAGAAGGGGCAGTAAACTTTGTATTGATATGACTAAAAGGTCTTATCAATGGAGGGATTGGGTTGCGAACACAGGTGGAAGTTCCACTAAATCTCTGGTGTGTGCACTCTTATTCCTTCCAAGGTAACTCAGCTAATAAAACCTCCTTATCATTAACTATAAATTTAGCCCCACATCTGAATCGAGACTCTTTGTGTCTAAAACCATAGAGATTTTGGGATGTTGTATTATAATTCCCTCTGGATAAAGAATGGTGTTCCATGCCATATGTGAAATCATTGAATAGTTGATGGGTGAAGGTAGTGTGGTCTTGATACACCGTGGATACACATTGCTTTAGTTGATGATATTGATTCAATCACCTGATTGGATGATGGTTGTATGTGAGTGAAATGATGGTTGTATGTGAGTGAAATGGTTTACTGTGTTTAGTTTATTTTGGTCGCTGGTTGGTGGAGGCAAGGGAGCCTAGAGACACCCTATTTTAGCTGAGAATATCAGTTTAAAATTCCTCTAAAAGTAGTTTACCTCATGATCTAGAATCTAGCTCAAGGGTGACAAATGCAAGAAAGACTTGGTTGTAGATTGTATATGTTGGATGCAGAGTAGAAGTCCCAATCTCAGTTGCTAAGCACATTTAATTAGATAAGTATACCCAAGCTTTGCACCTTGAATGTCAAGCATATGCTAAATGTGTGGGCTTAAGGCTTGTTTGGTATTGTTTCAATGTGTTGGTCCAATGCTTATGATATGCTATGGAATGTGATTTTATCCATGCTTGTGCAAAGTGATTTCTTGTTTTTGTATTGATTTAAGGTGCTGGTTATGCATGTGATCTAATATGGGATGTGATTTCTTGCATGCTTGAGGAAATTTTGAATTTCTTTGTAATTTCTGAGAAAATGAATGGATTCTTTTATGTATTCATGAGCTTGTCTTTCTACTTATCATTAGCCTAGGAGGCTTGTATATTTATGAATTGTTAAGAGCTTGAAATTTGTCTAATGAGCCTTAGTGTAAAAGAATAAATAGACCTTTGTTGTATGTATTATAAAACTAATAAGAGATCTAACATTCAAGCCTTATTATTAGTTGCAAAAATGAGGATGTATATATATATATGAGAGTTGGATCAAACCTCGTTAAAAGCTTAAGAGAGAGATGTCACAACATGTGCACATCTGTATGTCTAAATAAATATATATTCGCAAGCGGGGCTAAAGCCTTTATAAGCTCAAGAAATATAGCTCGAATACTTTTTATGTGCAGACCGTATAAATTTAGGAGATATAGATCTAAGGGCTTCATTATGGTATGTATATGTATATATATGTTTATAAGTAAGGTATGAGCCTTAAGGTATTAAGGACCCAACAATTTGAATCGTATAAGCCATGGGTGTGAGCGCCATGAGTAAGAGGTAAGGGCGCGAAAATCCCAAAACACATTTACGAATGCAATGGGGGTTGAACTTCATTGACTCAAGGAGAGAAGAAGTAGACTCCTTGTCAATCGTATGGCGCATCAAAGGGAAAGGTCCAAGTTGTTGGATTTTGAGAGTCTTAACGCCATCCACATGTCCCACAGAAATTACCCCAATGATTTCGAAGGGAGACAAATATGATTCTGTCGAGATTAAATCGCTGGGACGACGTGGCAAAATGGTAACGTGGTGGCCTGGAAGGAGGACATGTGTGAGTTGGATTGCGGTTTTATGGGTCAGGTGGTCTATATTCGGCTGACATGTGGCATTGATGGAGTGGAGCCATGTGGAGGGTGTGATGTCACCCCGATGATAAGAGTCATTGACGTCACCCTGACACCTTGAGCCTGGTGATTTCTCGTGGAGTTGGGTCCAATACCACCAGGATTTTATTCGCGGGCTGGTTTGGCACTACAGGGCCCTCATGGAAGTAAAGCCACGAAGGAGGAGAGTTCCAAGAATGGGGTCAAATCTCACGTGTTTGGTTACAGGGTTACAGGGTTACACGTAACCCCAGAGGTTCTTCCCCGATAGTTTCAACGGGTGACTGCAAAGGAAATCCCGGGGATTATATTTCCAGGGTGAGGTGGAAAAGGGGGTGTTGGCACGACAAATGCATTGGAAGGGGGTTCCCTCAATGAATATGTTCCTCGAGCCATGGTGTAACGCCTTGGGGTTTGGGCAGCGCCCAAGCGCACACCCCACCGACAATTAAAAAGAAGATGAAGGGGCGGGTGGTCCACAAACGGAAGTTAAAAGTGGACCCGCCCACACATAAGGCGGTTATGTTAGGAAGCCGACCTTTAAACATAACGGTTCGTTAGAAGAGCTGGGCGCCTATATAAAGGCGGTGCATTTGAGCACTAAGGCATCATCGATCTTTCTTATCTCTTGTGGAGAGGTTCTCTGCTGAACGGAGATGTGCCCGTGGGTTCGGGCTAACGAAGACGACAAATCGGTTTATTGAACGTAGCGAAGAAGGACAGGTCCGTGGCGGTAGATCTCAGCTGGGTGAGAGGAGACCGGGTGGCGGGGTCTAGATTCGGCGTTCGCAAAAGAAGTGCTGCAGTCGGTGGTCGGGCCGGGTAGCGAGGAACAGTTCGGGTCGTTCGGGCAAACGACCGAACAGAGTCGTTCAGGAGTGGGCGAAGACTGAACGAATCGTTTAGACAGAGATCGGCGGAAGTCGTGGGTCGTTCAGCGGGTTCGGCATTCATACACGAAGGGCGCAGATCGGGACTGAACGTGGGTATCGGTGGACAGTGAACGGAGGTACGTTCGGGTGGCAGTTCGACCAGCAGGTCGAACGAACGGGCAGTGCTGTCGCACGATCATTCAGACAGCAGATAGAAAGGCGCACGGCGGTTGGCGGTCCGGTGGACAGCAGAACGGTGAGCGGTGAGGCGGACGTGCAGAAGGCACCCACCCGGTTGAACGAAGTTGTTCGGGTCGGAACGACCGAACGCAGATTTGTAAAGTGCAGACGTGCAGAAGGCACCCGCCCGGTTGAACGAAGTCGTTCGGGTCGGAACGACCGAACGCAGATTTGTAAAGTGTGGACGTGCAGAAGGCACCCGCCCGGTTGAACGAAGTCGTTCGGGTCGGGACGACCGAACGCAGATTGTAAAAGAATTGTGGCGGGCAGACCACCGTGCAGGAGCGCACGGGTGGTCGACCACTTGATGTAAAATTTGACTGAATAATAAAAGGTTATTATTGCTGTTGAAGTTTCTTGTTTCACTTGTTATGTTTTATTAATGTTAAAGGATTAACTATAATAAAGACATAAAAGGATTCTAAGGAAGAGAGGCGTAGTCCGCAAAGTCATTGAACATGAGGTCTTTCGGTGGCTTGGGCGGTGCCGCACGCACCCAATTAATGAAAAAAAAGATTGGGGGCGTGACAGATGGTATTAGAGCCAAGTTGGCTCACAGCGGAGGAAGCTTGGAAAGTGTTGGAGAGACAGGACTACTCATGACAGGTGAAGTCAGCAAGACCATGGGGGGAGCATGGGCGAACAGCTTGGGGTTCCTAGATGTGATAGTCCATGGCAAGGCAGTCCAAGCGCTTGTGGACACCGGGGCCACACACAATTTTATGACACCACAGTTGGCGAGGACGGTTGGGCTGACAATCCTTCCATCTAACATGGAAGTTAAAGCAGTAAACTCTAAAGCCAAGGTGACGGGATTGGCACACGAAGTGCCGATGCAAGCAGGGGGATGGTCAGGTCAGTTGGATTTTACGGTGATGGAAATGAACGACTTCGACATGATCCTCGGACAAGACTTCCTAAAAGGCAACAAAGTCATTGTTGTTCCTTTTTGTGACGAAGTATTGATAGTGGGACAGAACCGGACATGGGCGTTGCCTACACATAGGCAGAGGAAGGAGGTCAATGTGCAGCGTGTTTCTGCACTAAGTTTGGGAAGAGCGATGAAGGAGGCAGACATGGAGACATACGCGGTAGTATGCAAAGGAGTCGACGAGGAAAAGGAAGAGACACCTATCCCGGACGAAATCTCTGAGGTACTGGCCCAATATGCAGACTTGATGCCCGACGGACTTCCCAAGAAGCTTCCCCCGAGACGTACGGTTGACCACAGCATTGAACTTGAACCAGGAAAGGAGCCCCCAGCGAAGGCACCTTATCAGTTATCCGGACCCGAGTTGGAGGAGTTGAAACGACAGCTAAAAGAGTTAGCTGAAGTAGGTTTCATCAGACCTTCTAGGTCCCCATACGGAGCCCCAGTATTATTTCAGCGGAAGAAGGACAGCAATGAGCTGAGGATGTGCTGCGATTATCGGGCTCTTAATAAGCAAACAGTAAGGAACAGATACCCCTTGCCTTTGGCCGCAGACTGCTTTGACAAGCTTGCAAAGGCCCAGGTGTTTTCCAAGCTCGATCTAAGACAGGGATATTATCAGGTACGAGTTGCCGAAGGGGATGAGAAGAAAACCGCAATCGTGACAAGGTACGGCAGTTTTGAGTTCCTTGTTATGCCATTTGGGTTATGTAACGCCCCCGCAACTTTCTGCACCCTGATGAATGATGTCTTACGACCGTACTTGGATTCGTTCGTAGTAGTATATCTGGATGACATAGTAGTCTACAGTGACAACATGGAGGACCATAAGAAGCATTTGGCGATGGTCTTCAAGGCGTTGCGAGAGCATCAGTTGTTCTTGAAGAAATCCAAATGTGTGTTCGCTCAAACAGAGATACCGTTCCTGGGGCACATCATTGGACAGGGATACATCCGGATGGAGCCTAGCAGGGTCAAGGCTATAGAGGATTGGGCGGAACCGAAAAGTGTCCACGACATGAGAGTATTCTTGGGGATGACCAACTATCAACGGAGGTTTGTAGAAGGGTACTCCAAGATCACGGCACCTTTGACAGACTTGCTCAAGAAAGACCAGAAGTGGTGCTGGACGGAGAAGTGTCAGAGAGCATTTGACGAATTGAAGAAGCGGATGACAACGACACCGGTACTAAAACTACCCGACTTTGAGAAGTCTTTCGAAGTACACACAGATGCGTCCGACTTTGCGATAGGAGGAGTCCTTATGCAGGAGGAGCATCCAGTAGCCTACGAAAGTCGGAAATTGCAGGATAGGGAGAGGAGATATCCGGTCCACGAGAAGGAGATGACTGCCATCATCCACTGTCTTCAGATCTGGAGGCATTACCTGGTGGGGAAGCCTTTTGTTGTCAAGACTGACAACGTTGCAGCCAGTTATTTCGCATCACAGCCGAAACTTTCATCAAAACAGGCCCGATGGCAGGACTTCCTGGCTGAATTCGACATGAGGATTGAATACAGAGCGGGGAAGCACAATGTAGTGGCAGATGCTCTTAGTAGAAAAGGGCAGCTTGCGCCCTTGGAAGGGGAGGACAGGGCAGAAAGGAGTAGGAGTAGGATACAGATAACGGAAGAAATGCAGGACAGACTAAGGAGGAGTTTGGAGACGGACGTAATGGCACAAGGTATAAGGAAGCAGATAGAGGAGGGGAAGACCCGTAGATTCTTCCTTCGAGATGGTTACTTGTTCTTTGGGAACAGACTCTACATTCCAAAAACATCAGGTCTTAGAAGACAACTCCTGAAGGAGTGTCATGACTCTCCATGGGCAGGACATCCGGGACAACGTCGTTCTTTGGCGTTGTTGGAGAGGGGTTTCTTTTGGGAAAAGATGCGAGAGGAAGTGGAGGAGTACGTGCACACATGCATAATTTGTCAGCAGGAAAAATCAGACCATCAGAGGCAAGGAGGGTTGCTACAGCCACTACCCATCCCCGAGAGGCCTTGGGCAAGCGTCTCCATAGACTTCATTGTCGCACTACCTAAGGCGCAAGGATATAATGGAGTAATGGTGGTGGTAGACCGTTTCTCCAAGTATGCCGTCTTTGTTCCGACAAAGATGCCATGTGGAGCTGAGAGTGCGACCGAATTATTCTTCAAATATGTAGTGAAATATTGGGGAATGCCGATGAGTATCGTGTGCGACAGGGATACTCGATTCACGGGGTTGTTCTGGACGTCGTTATTCAAGTTAGTAGGGACAGAATTGCTGATGAGTTCAAGCTACCATCCACAAACTGATGGGCAGACCGAACACATCAATGCATTGCTGGAGGACTACTTGAGGCACTACGTCACAGCAGATCAGAAGAATTGGCCTGAACTCCTAGATATTGCGCAGTACAGCTACAATATGCAGAAAAGTTCAGCTACCGGGTACTGTCCGTTCGAGTTGGTGAATGGACAAATACCCATAACACCGCACACCATAGAAACGGTTGGTCGGGTGAGGAGCACCAACGCAAGAAAGTTTCTGAAGGCTTAGGCAGAGACTATAGAGTTTGCTCGGTTGCGCTTGCACGAAGCTGCAAGGAGAATGAAAAAATTTGCCGATCGTGGGAGACGAGAAGCGCAGATCAATGAAGGGGATATGGTATTCCTCAGGATCACCGGAGAACAATGGCTGCCTAAGAAGGGGACTACTGCTAAATTACAGCGGAAGTATGAGGGGCCATTTCGAATAGAGAAGCGGGTGGGTGAGGTTGCTTACAAGCTGGAACTTCCGCGCCACTTGCACATGCGACATTCGGTCTTCCATGTGAGCCAGTTGAAGAAATGTCGGTTAGACTCCAGCCATCCAGAAAGGGTCGAACCCCCGAGAGGTCCAGCAGGGATAATGGACAAGCCTGGGTTAGAGATGGAGAAGATACTAAGCTATCGCACCACAGGTCTTGGCTGCCACCAGAGACGAGAATACCTCGTTAAGTGGAAAGGAATGCAGGAAGAAAGTTGGGAAACAGAAGACTCTTTGTGGAAATGGAGAAGAAGGATTACAAGGTTCGAGCGGCAGATCCGAGAAAGGGCTGGTATTGTCGGGACGACAATGACTTCGGGTGGGGGAGGATGTAACGCCTTGGGGTTTGGGCAGCGCCCAAGCGCACACCCCACCGACAATTAAAAAGAAGACGAAGGGGCGGGTGGTCCACAAACGGAAGTTAAAAGTGGACCCGCCCACACATAAGGCGGTTATGTTAGGAAGCCGACCTTTAAACATAACGGTTCGTTAGAAGAGCTGGGCGCCTATATAAAGGCGGTGCATTTGAGCACTAAGGCATCATCGATCTTTCTTATCTCTTGTGGAGAGGTTCTCTGCTGAACGGAGATGTGCCCGTGGGTTCGGGCTAACGAAGACGACAAATCGGTTTATTGAACGTAGCGAAGAAGGACAGGTCCGTGGCGGTAGATCTCAGCTGGGTGAGAGGAGACCGGGTGGCGGGGTCTAGATTCGGCGTTCGCAAAAGAAGTGCTGCAGTCGGTGGTCGGGCCGGGTAGCGAGGAACAGTTCGGGTCGTTCGGGCAAACGACCGAACAGAGTCGTTCAGGAGTGGGCGAAGACTGAACGAATCGTTCAGACAGAGATCGGCGGAAGTCGTGGGTCGTTCAGCGGGTTCGACATTCATACACGAAGGGCGCAGATCGGGACTGAACGTGGGTATCGGTGGACAGTGAACGGAGGTACGTTCGGGTGGCAGTTCCACCGGCAGGTCGAACGAACGGGCAGTTCTGTCGCACGATCATTCAGACAGCAGATAGAAAGGCGCACGGCGGTTGGCGGTCCGGTGGACAGCAGAACGGTGAGCGGTGAGGCGGACGTGCAGAAGGCACCCGCCCGGTTGAACGAAGTCGTTCGGGTCGGAACGACCGAACGCAGATTTGTAAAGTGCGGACGTGCAGAAGGCACCCGCCCGGTTGAACGAAGTCGCATATTTGTAAAGTGCGGACGTGCAGAAGGCACCCGCCCGGTTGAACGAAGTCGTTCGGGTCGGGACGACCGAACGCAGATTGTAAAAGAATTGTGGCGGGCAGACCACCGTGCAGGAGCGCACGGGTGGTCGACCACTTGATGTAAAATTTGACTGAATAATAAAAGGTTATTATTGCTGTTGAAGTTTCTTGTTTCACTTGTTATGTTTTATTAATGTTAAAGGATTAACTATAATAAAGACATAAAAGGATTCTAAGGAAGAGAGGCGTAGTCCGCAAAGTCATTGAACATGAGGTCTTTCGGTGGCTTGGGCGGTGCCGCACGCACCCAATTAATGAAAAAAAAGATTGGGGGCGTGACACATGGGTAAAGGGTAAAGTGACTCCGAATATGAACGTGTTGGTAGCTGGGGTTGAGCTCCCGTATGGTGGTGATGTGGCAAGATATGATAGGGTAGGCTTTGATTAGCTATAGCTTTTGATCCTAGAACGAAATTGATGTAAATATATTGTTGCAAAGGTTTCGACTAAACTAAATCCACAATGTCATCTCTGTATTGAGTTTAGGCTTTTGTGATCTATATCAATGTTTGAGAAGGATTTTGGTGAACATCACATCAAAATTCATTGGTCGAAGCATTTCGAATCAGCAAGTGGTTCATCTTGAGGACAAGATGAAGAACTAGAACTTGGTAACAAGTTAAATAGAGAGATCCATCATTCAATGGCTAGAAAAAAGGGACTACATTTGACCAAGGAACTAACTCAGCAACAACTACAATTATAATATCAATTATATAATTGATAAATAAATAGTTAGTTGGTTAAATTTTATTTAATATTATTTTTATTTGTAACTAAATAAATGTTTTCTCTAACTAATTATATTTACTATTGTATTTATTATTAGAATTAATCCAAATAATTAAATAACTAAGAAAATTAGTTTGTTAAATTTATTTATTTATTATATTTATTTGTAACTAAATAAATCTAATCTTTAACTAATATTAAGAAATTGAATTTATTTATTTTTTAAAACAAAAAGATTATATGAAAATTACATGAAATGAAAATTACATGAAAATTCCATTATTATAGGAAAGAATAAATGATTTGTTAATTAATTAATTAATTTTTTTCTTTTTTTTAATCACTTAGTTTATTTTGATTATTTGAAATAATTATTTTCTTTAACTAATGAAACCCCTTAGTTTATTTTGATTAATGATTTTGATTAATGGAAATAAATATTTTCTTTAACTAATGGAATATAAAAAAAAAAATGAAAATTAAGGGTTTAAAAATAATCCACTAAATAGCTAATATATATGAAAATGTCCTAAATAAATAAAATTATATAATAATATTAGAAAAGGGAAAAAAGGAAAACACACAATCGAGAACACACGGAGAAAAATCAAAAGAGAGGGTCGGGGCAGAAAGATCAAAAAATATAGACCATATTTCCCTAAGGGGACATTGGAGGTTGATTCAACATAGTAGCTCACCTCCTTTCTACCCTTAGTAGGGGCTACAAATAGTAGGGAGCGTGTTATAAATAACATAGAGATTTTTAAAAGTCATAAGTGAATCATAAGTTTAAGTTTTTTTAATCTCCAAAGTTCAACTACCTCAAAGATTTTATTGGGCATTGAATTCACTTATGCACTCAAAAGTACATTTTAAACAATAAGAAATCACAATCTTACTAGAAATTGTATTGTTAAATTCCTAAAGAAAAAAAAAGTCATTTTTGTCTATTAATTAAAGTACTCCATACACAGATAATATTATATTTCAAAATATATCTATCATCATTAAATTACTAATGCATTCCCATAAAATTCTTTATCCATCCAAATATTTTTAAATGAAAGATAGTCTTCAAATTTTTTTTACAAGCTATAAATTCATTATTATGATTGAATAAAGTTAGTATCATAATTTATTTAAATTTAATTTAACTTCATAAAAAACGTGTTGAAATTCACGTGTTTAATTACTAATATTTTATGTAAATTTATTTTATTTAAATTATTAATTCATTAAACTTATTTACTCTTAAATATATTTAAAAAATAAAAATATTAATTCATAAACTATTTTCTTAATATACTTTATTTTAATATACTTAAGAGTGTAGAGAAAGATATCTCTTTTATATACTAATATATATTTTGATAATGTAATTTTTTTAAAATATATATTCTAATAGTTTATCTTAAGATATTTATTTTTGAATATATTAATGTAGAGAAAGATAAATCTCTTTTATATACCTAATATGATATTTGATAATGTAATTTTTAAAAATTATATATATATATATATAATATTTTTCCCTCGTAATAAATTTGTATACTTATTAAGTTCGACCATCATTTCATTATTAAAAATTTAGAAATTTTTCCCATAATCATTATGAGACAGTAAAACTAATATTCTAAGCTCATAATTTATGTGAAAAGATCTAAATATTTAAACTAGACAGAGATGTGTGGGTGTGAAGTTGCCTGGGAAGTTTCCTTAAAGTTTCCCTCAGTGCTTTATTGTGGTGCTTGAATGAAATGTGTAGTTTCCTGGTTATCACTTTCTTGTGATGCTTGAATGAAATCTGTAGTTTCCTGGTTATCACTTTCTTGTGCTGCTGGAATGAAATTTCGAAATCTGTAGTTTCCTCGTTATTACTTTCTTGTGGTGCTGTGATGAAATTTCGTTGTACAGGAGTTTTTAAAATAAATACAGACAATTCCAATGTGAAGGATCCCTTACAGGAATAACTGTGTCCTCTCTCTTGTGCTTTCTATCATTCTCAAACCAGATACAGTCCCCAATTCTTTTCTCTGTTTAGTTGAAAATAGTAAATACGGCTGTTGGGTATTTGCAGGCTCTATTTTCATGGCGAACCAAGCACCTATACGACCTATACCACCAGGCAGATTCGAGTTCTGCGGTGTCTTCATAACGGTTTTCTTTCGCCTGGCGATCGGGCTAGGATTTTCCATATTAATGTCATGGCTGATTCTGCGTCCCCACAAGCCAAGATACTATGTAGACTATGCCTCGCTGTCACAGCTGAACCTCACAGAAAAAGCGCCGAGTTCCAGGATGGAGTTCAACGTTACAGTGAGAAACCCTAATGGCAAAATGGGCATATATTATCATAAGATGGAGTGGAACGTTTATTATGAAGATCAGAGGATTGCAACTTCATATCTGCTGCCCTTTCATCAGCACCGCAAGAACACTACTTTCCTGCATCCTGCTTTCACTGGGCCTCCGATATCAGGGAAAGATCAGAAAAACTCATCCCGGGGAGCAGTGGAGATGATTCTGAGACTGCACAGCAAAGTTCGTTTCAAGATTTGGTTCCTCAAGTCCTGGGATTTGAAGATGAGGGTGAAGTGTGACCATATCTTTGTCAATGTTTATCAGAATAACAGTCATGGGAGCAATTCTTTTAACCGCACAAGATGCAGTGTGGCTATCTAGGGTTTCTCTTGCTTGTAGACCAACGAGATATATATATAATATGTTGCTGTAACTTTATTATTCTGTGATTCTGTTTCCTTGCCTTCGTTGTATATTTTTCTACTGGAATGTTCGAGGTACTCGTTGTAAAGGCAGGCTGCTGCTATAAGCTTTTTTCCATTCTTGATCAGTAATAGAAAGCAGGCTTGGAATTTGGCTTGGAATTTCAAATTTGTTTGTTTATTGAAAAATCATGTTAATGATTTAGAGTCGAAGTTTTTCTAACTTATATTTAGGTTTTTTATCAAAACAAAAATGAATGGTGAGATTAACAAATTTTAATTGATAGACAGTTAGTTTAGATATTATTTTGGGATTCAACTGCTTTAAGTCATTCATTTATGACCATTTCCATGAGAGGTAGTCTTAACTGACTAATTTCTCATGATTTTTGAATAGTTTACTTAGCACTCATTGCATCTGGTGATGCTCACAGGGGTGAAGAAGTGGGACAAGAATCACATAGCATCAATCATCACTCTTATTTCTCATACTCTTCATTTTAAGTTTTATGCAAATTCAAGACCAAGATGAAGAGTGAGATCAATAGATTGTGATGGATTGACTGTTAGTTATTTCTCATACTCTTCATTTTAAGTTTTATGCAAATTCAGGAATGTTAATTACTTGTTTCATATCCTTCCTTTTAAATTTTGTGAAGATCCATGCGTGTTAGGCAACAATTTTTTAGAACAATTTTTCAAGAGATTTGTTTTGGGTTTCTTCTTGGTGGCAATTTGAAGCCATTGATGAACAAACCCTGAAAATAGAAGTAGCTGAGAACATGATAGACCATCCTCACCTAATGACTTTTTGTTATAAGTAGAAGCATTGCTTTGTTAGGTTAATGAGAGATCTGGAATCAGTGGGATTAAATCTACATATTCAAAAATAGTCATTAGAATTTATGATGGTTAACTTAAATATTTAAATTTAGAATTTATGATAATTAACTTAAATATGTATATTTAAATTTTAAGATTGGAAAGGGAAAAATGCTTTATCTGGAATCAATCTAAATGAATCTACATATTCATAATCAACCATTAAAATTTATGATGGTTATTCATAATCAACCATTAGAATTTATGATGGTTAGTTTAAATGTGTGCACTTCAAATTTAAAACTGAGACTAAGAATAATTTACTGATCCCCATTGACATTTTAAAATTCTTCAAAACCTAAAATACATTCCACAGAATATCAAATCCAAGCCTGATTCAAAGTTTCAATTTTCAATTGATTTGTTGCTCCATTTAACTTCACATTCAAGGCAGTAGTTCTGGGGCAGTTTAACACAACGATCCTAAATTCCATTCTCAGTGCATTTATTCCATCTTCAAAGAATTCCTGTGTATGTCTCTGAAATCTGATGTCTCCTGAGGGTCGATCCCGCGCCGGGCAAAAGAGAAAAAGAAAAAGCTTGACTGCAATGCAGAAGGGGCAATAAACTTTGTATTGATATGACTAAAAGGTCTTATCGATGGAGCTTTGCATTATTAAAGATTTTTTTATGAATCAGTCAATAGAAGTTCAGATATTTTGTACGGAGTGACCCACATCTTAAAGAAATTCCGTAATAGTGCAGATTTTATCAGCTTTTCCATAGAAAGGACATCTTCGTCTTAAATGATTGTATTTTAGTTGTAGACTGCAGGTATAGTTTTTAATGGGGCAGGTTGGTGATGTGGGTTATTTGATTTTTTTGGGTAAGATTTCCATAAAATTTTGAAGGGATTTTTGTAAATTCAAGTTATAGTTGTTAAATTTTAAGATTTTTTTGTGTCTTATTGACGGTGCTGAATCTATTTCCACCATCAAAAATATGATTAAACACTGCTATTGCAAAAAAAAATTGAATTTTTTTTTGGCCAAATTCCAACCATTTTTAACAATCCTAGCAATTCCTCCCTAAATATCTTAAGGATTTTTTCAAACTATAATAATTTAACTTATATAATTGTAAAATTCAAATGATTTAAAAGTATTAAAGTATTTTCAATTTATACATTTATAAATATATTTTGAATAAAAAATCACAATTTCATTTAAAAATTATATAGCTAGAACATTTATTAATTAAACTACTTTTAATTATACTAAATAAAATTTGATTTTTTTAATACCTTCTCAATTCATATTATTGATTATATTTTCTTAAATCTTTTGAACTCATGAGGTCAGGGAGATCAAATTTCTCGTAATGCATCCTTAAATGGTTTTAATTGTCGTTTTTATTTACTAAAAAAATATTGGTTTCAACAAATTAGATGGAGACTGGCACCGTGATAATTGTATATTGTTTTTACTTATTAGAATTTAATGGGAAATTTATAAACTTTTTTAACAGATAATGATGGGCCACTTTATCCAATCCAATGGAGAAAAAAAATAGAAGAATAAAAGGTATTACAGTACAATATGATCTAATGGTTTTTATTTATTAAAAATTATTGATCAGATGGAGATTGGCATGACAGATAATTGTATATTGTTTTTATTTATTATAAAGTAATGGGAAATTTCAGAACATTTTCTTAACTGATAATGATTGGCCACCAAATCCAAATCCGAATCCGGATCCAATGCAATGGAGAAAACACTTGAAGAATAAAAAGTATACAATTCAAGATGATATAGAGGGGACAATATATAATATAAATTATTATAATTTTTTTAAATTGAAAAACATTATTATGAAATCATTTTTATGTTATATTATTTTTAATGTAAAGAAAATAATTTAGTAGTGTCCGTGTTTTTTTTTAACGGTTTGATTTCTTATTCGTAATCTGGTGGTGAGAGCACGTGGATACTGCCTAGTTAATCCTGGGAATTTGAACATGATACTTTCTATTTAGATTTATTTCACATTTTCAAAGAGTTATTAGAGAAGGATTAAAATTAACAACTTATTAATTAATCATTTTTAAGGATGTTTTTTTCTTTTATTAATAGTAATGAATCGAAGATTGCTTTTAATATTGATTCAAAAATAAATTATAATAAATTTTTATCAAATGATGAAAATTTGTTTTTAATACTATTTAAATAATTATATTAATAATAATTTTACCCATTTAAATAATATAATAATAGTATATTCATTAAAAAAACGGTACAATAAAATAATCCTACACCTTATCATGGTTAAAGAGTACAAGTTAAAGGTATGTACAAGGCTTTCTTCCCAAGGGGACTTTTGGGATGCACATTTCTCATCATGGTCAAAAAGTACAAGTTAAAGGTATGTACAAGGATTTCTTCCAAGGGAACTTTTGGGATGCACATTTCTTTTTGATGGTGGTATAGTATGTTGCATTCATAAATTGGAATGAGATATGAGAATTTGAATGTTGTTGAATGTAAGTTTTCTGTGATCTATATTAAGTTTAATGAGAAGATTTTTGGACAGAAATCACATTATAATGTGATTTCTGCTAAAAAAAATCTTCTCATTAAATTTGAGTGTTGTTAATATGTATTTAATAATAAATTATTTAATATTATATGTGTTAATTGGTTTGTGTAGTTTTAGAGTATTTATAACTATAATATATATTAGAGTATATATAATTTTAATAGATGTTAGTAATAAAATTGTATAATTTATTAATTTGGATGTTTATTTATAATAAATTTATCGTATTAGATTATTTATTGTAATAAAATATTATTCTACATTAGTTATGAGAGAGATGTAATTTTTTAACGCATTCAAATCTAAATGACACGTATTTCTTTTTAAAATATGAATTTTTTTTAAATAAATAATATATTAATAATAAAAATAATATATTTTATAATAAAAAATAAAAATAAGTATATTGCACTGGTAGTTTATTAAAAATTTGTTGTTAATTGTGGTTTTACTTAATTGTTTATTGTTGTATTACAATCCAAAGTATATGTAAAAATATTTCACTCCTTAATGCTTTGCATAAATAAAATATTTTAGATGTCTAATGTATAAGAACAAAAATAATATTTTTATAATTATAAGGAAAGACAAAGTTTATTAAAGTAAAAAAAAAATCTTACTGTAACCTTTAAAGTGAAGAATATGTATTTTTTATATTTTTTTGGTTACAATATCTTAAATATCCTACTACAATGTAATTGTTATATTGAGAGATATACTGTTATAAATAAAAATAATCATTTCTTATTAAAAAGGAAAATGTGTAATTCTTCAATTTTTATTATATTGATATGCCTCAATTAAAAATAATAATAATAATAAAATTTAATATAAATTATAAATAAAATATTCCTTGTTTTTAGAAATACATTAATAAAATAAGAATTATTGTGAACAGTGTGGTCCACTAATAAAATACTTCGATATCCATGTAAAATATTTTATTGTTATGTGTGTGGGTGGTTTAAAGTAAAAAACTATGCATGCGTTACATAACGCAAGTGGAAAAAAAAATTAAGAAAAACTTATGATTAAAATATTTAAGTGATTTTACTATTCTACAGTTTGGTTCTTTTTTAAGTAAATTTTTTTTTTTTGTCAATTTTGTTAAAAATTAACAAAGAGTTGTTGGAATTGCAAATCTAAGTTGTGTAGTCTACGCAATCCAAACTCTCAAAGTTATACATAATCCAAGTGCCAAATAATATTTTAAAGGCATCGAATCCATTAAATACAATTTAAACAATAAAAATTATATATATATGTTTTCATGGGTCATCTTTGGAATGTACAACCTTTTTCATTAATTTATTTTATATATATATATATATATATAATATATATATAATATAATATATATATATATATTATTATA
The DNA here is from genome assembly GCA_000404065.3 of Pinus taeda. Classification (NCBI taxonomy): domain Eukaryota; kingdom Viridiplantae; phylum Streptophyta; class Pinopsida; order Pinales; family Pinaceae; genus Pinus; species Pinus taeda. Next base: position 18,319 of record APFE030108644.1, read on the forward strand.
GATATAGTATGATATTTGTTAATAATCTATATTATTAATTATTTTGATAAACCATATATATATCTTAAATATTTTTATAAAAAATATTAATATTTTATATAGTAAGATATTTGTAAAAAATCCAAGCAATATATATCACACATATATAAGATATGAAAAATTAATACCTTGTAGATGGAAAGATACTAATTTAATGTTTATTTTTTTTACCATAGTGAATATGCAATTTATTAGACTAATTTTGTGTGTATATCCATAAGCTACATATAATATGAATTTATGATCTAGCAAAACAATGCTAGGTATTTATGACTTAGCAAGACTTCAATAGCTCCTAAGCTACATATACAAAGAATTTATGACTTAGCAAGAGTCAAGACTAAACAACTAGTAAGTAAGGAATTTATGACTATGCGAGATATACAAGGAATTTATGACTAAGTGAGATATACCAGGAATTCATGGCTTAGCAAGGCTATACTAGAAATTTATGGCTTAGCAAGACTCCAACTACCAGTAAGCCAGATATACAAGGAATTTATGACTTAGCTATATATTCTAGGAATTTATGACTAAGCCATATATACCTAGACTTTATAACATATAAAAACTATACAAGGACTTTATGGCTTAGAAAAACTATACCCAGAATCTATGTCTTAGTGAAACTATACCAGGAATTTATGACTTAGCCAAATATACCAAGAATTTATGACTAAGCTAGAAAGATTTTACTAGGGTGGGGGAGAATACTCCTTCAACCTTATTACAAGGGGTCAAACATGATGAGGAGCATCTAGTTGACGAGTCATCAAGACAAAAGGTTGTTTGGTCTCTGAGAGGACTAAGAAGGAAATTGCTAAGTGAACACTGTAGTTGTTTTTTTTTATGTTGTTTGAATTTAGTAAAGGACAATATTTAGGAAGGTAGATGATTAATTAGTTAAATTGTTGCAAGTAATTATTTTTTATTTTTCATGTCAACTTTTAGAAGATTGTAATGTAGGACAATAAACAGTTTTTGGAACTAAAAAATGTAACCAACAGCAGTTAGGAGAAAATAGTTTCCAGACAATTATTGAAAAGGAACAGAATGCAATTGTAAGAGGTTCGACTTTTTGAGAGAAAGGAAAATCTAATAAAATATCTCTGAGCACACAAACTATTTTCAAAATATCCTGTAACTATCTATCTATCATCCTGTTAAATTACCTGAAATAGTGAAAGCACATTCTATGTTTTTATTCCATGAGCATGTACACATATGTGTTTCTATTTGTATTGATTCAAGCACACCAATAAATCAAAACAAGCTTGTAGACATAACTAAAGAATACGTTGCAGAAATGAGGGCATACAGTCCTTCAATTTATCAGTCAAAAGAGCGCAGAGAAATCCTGGACATTTATAAATACTTCGAGCATCAAAGGTAGAGACAAGACGCAAGCATTTCCGAACAGAAGGATAGACAAATCATACAGGTACTTCTGAAGAATAAACCCTCTATGTTTCATTTATAAAATAAGCACAGAACCTCTGTTCGAATACATACATTCACCAAAACCTCTTTTTAAATATACACATAGTCCATGCAATAATGTTGTACAAGGTTCAAAGGGTATCATAGCATACAGATTTAGAACCTTAGCCATAAATCAAAACCTACAGTAACTACTCACAAGAAGAACAATGCAAGTCTAGCGGCCTACGACTACAAATTGTTGGCAGTATCAAATCATTACAACAAGCTACTGTAACCCTAGCCTATGACAACAGAACACAAGTGATAAGAATAATAAGGAAAGACCCTACCTAGGTCTAGCTAGTGCACTGAGAAGCCGAGACCAAAACCCTTCAGGACGAACATACATGCAATGACAGACATCAACCGAAATTTATGAGCATATTGTGGCAGATAAAGAAGAGACCAAAATAAAATAACAAGACCAGGGTTCGAACTTACCTTACAGAGACAGGGCACTTACATTGCAGTCACCTAGGGTCACTCTCCTCAAGAAGGAGCAAGTGCGTCAGTTAAACAACATGAAAAGGAGAAAAAACTAATAGCAGGGAACAAAAAATTACCTTGATATTGCAGAAGGAACTGAAGCGAAGACCCTGATACCGCAACCTGTCCGCGAAACGGAGGAATGTAACCAGAGAACTCAACGAACAGTCGCATAGAAGGATTCAAGATAAAAGGAGTTGCACAATCTAGCTAAATAACCAGTATCAACTTGTACACAAAGAAGTTCCAAATTCCAACAAGCAAACTATATTCCATAGCTCAACAGAAATATTAAGTGCCAGACATAGAAACAAATAACGAAATAACCAGGTTCAAACAAGAGTTAATTACCAGACGGAGAAGCTGACAAGTTTCCAGGTCAAGAGCCTTGCTAGAATACCGGAGGCAGCATAACATTTTACAGAGAAAACTGTACAGAAGAACCATATTGCAGAACCCTCAAACGTCAACAGCTCGACAAGAAAAATGACCAAGAGATGGGGTTTGAGAACCTCATACCAAAGCGGGAGTGACAATTCCGAGGAGTGGACACTTTTCCAATAGCCATTAGTGCGGGTACAAAACATTAAATGCAGAATCCAAATCAATTATAAAATCATTACAATCAACCACTGAATGAACAAATATTACAATTAATCAAACTGCTTATCATTTAATCCATTTAAAGTCCCTTTATTAACGTTGGTAAGTGTAACAAGGGGGGCTAGACCCATCAAGTGGTATCAGAGTAGGAAATTGAAAGTGTCAGGATATGGATGTTGGAAGACGAGGACGTGGGAGAGGTGTGCGCAAACCAGTAGACGAAGGATTGAGGGAAGAAATAAGGATCCTTACTACTCGTTTAGAGGCAGTGGAAGCAGGAAGGAGAAGGGATCCAGAAATAGGAGATGACACCGAGGAGGAAGCCACAGCTACAACAAACAGATCGGATGAGGAAGGGCCAGAGATGAGGTTGTTGAAGTTGGTTCTGTTGACCAGCAGCAAGCCCAAACCGAAGATTCCTAACTACGATGGCAGTCTGTCGACAGAAGTTTTGTTGGACTCAGTAAGTGAGTTGGACAAGTATTTTGAAAGTGAAGAGGTCAGCAAGGACTGGAGAGTCAAGTTCGCTACAACCAAATTGAAGGGAAACACAACCCTATGGTGGGACAGTGTCCAAGCAGAGAGAAGGAGGATGAACAAGTTACCGATAAAGAAGTGGTCAAGGATGGTGGCCAAACTGAAAGGCAGATTTCTACCTAAGGATTACCAAGTTGCACTTTACCGACAAGTGCAGAATTTAAGAAAAAAAGGGATGACAGTAAGGGAGTATACAAAAGAATTCTACGAGGTGAACTTGAGAGCTGGTTATACCGATGACACTCCGAAGAAGACAACAAGATACATAAATAGTTTGAGACTGGAAACACTAGACGAAATTAGCATTCTTTCCCCCAGAAATATAGAAGAAGCCTATCAGAGTGCTATGAAGGCTGAGGAAAAGATTACTAGAAAACAAAATGCTAGGAGAGGACGAGGAACCGACAGAGGATGAGGACAGTCCTATGACAGAGGATGAACTGCCAGTAATAGTGAAGAGGGCAGTAGCTCCAAGGCTTCAGGAACAACAGAGAAAGGAGACAACACTAGAGGTGGCAGGTCATATCAGTGAGGAAGGGGGAATGGCTAAGGTAGAGGAGCCAACTATCAGTGCTACAGGTACCACAAGTGGGGGCACAGATCTTTTGAATGCGCTGAAGAAGAACAAGCTGGCCATAGGGGAACATTTACTGCACAACTTGAGGAAGCTAGGGCACTGCCCCAAGAAGCAGAAAATGTAGTGGAAACAAGGGAGGCCTTAGTTCTAAACAAAGTGTTGCTGAAACCAGCCAAAGAAACAGCTGAATAGAACCAACTTAAAGCGCTATTCCAGACAGTTTTCAAATCACACAAAAAGTGCTACAAATTGATCAACGACAGCAAGAGTACAGATAATTTGGTTACCACCGAGATGGTGGAGAAGTTGGGCTTGAAGCGACTTAAGCACGCTACCCCTTACAAGGTATCGTGGCTACAGAAAGGCCACTAGATGTTGGTTGATGAATAGTGTGAGGTTGAGTTTCACATTGGCAGGTACAAAGACAAAGTTATCTGTGATATTATGCCAATGGACGTGTGTCATATACTGCTAGGAATACCATGGTAGTATGATCGAAAGGTAGTACATGATGGGAAAACGAATTGCTACAAGTTTGTTAAAGATGGAATCAAGCATACGCTTGTACCCATCAAAGAAGAGGGGAAAATAGAAGCAAGTGAGACGAAAGCATTGCTAATAGGTGGAAAATAGTTTGTGAAACAGATCGACGAAAGTGAAGTGAACTATGTTGTTGTGAGGAGGGAAAATACAGTGTTGTTGCACATATAAATGTTTGATTTTCTTGCAGAAATTCAAGATATGCTACAGGAATTCAAAGACATTGTAGTTAATGATTTGCGAGACAAGTTGCCTCCCAAAAGAAGCATCAGTCATCATATCAATTTTATACCTGAAGCAAGCCTACCAAATAAGGCATCATATCGGATGAGCCCCAAAGATAATGAGGAGATCAGGAAATAGGTGCAGGAGTTGCTAGATAAAGGGCTGATAAGGGAAAGCTTGAGCCCTTGTGCAGTACCAACGATTCTCACTCCTAAGAAAGGAGGAGAATGGCAGATGTGAATGGATGCACGGGCCATCAACAAAATCACCATTAGGTACAAGTTTCCCCTACCACGGATGGACGATATGATGGACTGCCTAAGTGGGGGCAACATACTTCATGAAGATTGATCTAAAGAGTGGCTATCATCAGATCCGGATGAGGGAAGGAGATGAGTGGAAGATAGCCTTCAGGACTAATGAAGGGTTGTATGAGTGGCTGGTCATGCCATTCGGTTTGAGTAATGCCCCTACTACTTTTATGAGATTGATGAACGAAATGCGGAAAGAGTTCATCGACAAGTTTGTGATAGTGTACCTTGATGACATATTAATTTTCAGCGGGACTAAACAGGAGCACCTTCAACATGTTCGAAGAGTGCTGGAGAAATTGCAACAGAATAAATTGCTGATAAATTTGAAAAAATGTACTTTCCTACAAAGGGAACTAATTTATATGGGCTTTGTAATTGCAGAAAATGAGTTAAAGATGGACCCAGAAAAAGATTGCAGCAATCATTAACTGGCCATCTCTGAAAAGCTTGTTTGAGGTACGTAGTTTTCATGGGCTAGCGATTTTTTATCACAAATTTATAAGAAATTTTAGTGAAATCTGCACGCCTATGTTGGACACTATCAAAAAGGCAAGTCAACCTTTTTGTTGGACCAAGGCAGCAGAGGACAGCTTTCAGCTCCTAAAGAGGAAAGTTACAGAAAGGCCAATTTTAAGGTTATCGGATTTTAATAAGCTTTTCCAGGTTCGATGCGATGCAAGTAGTACAACTATTGGCACTGTACTCAACCAAGAAGACAAACCTATTGCATTTTTCAGCAAGAAGTTGAATGAAAGTAGGCATAAGTATTCCTCCTATGACAAGGAATTTTATGATGTCATCCAAGCTCTGAAGCATTGGAGACACTACGTGTTGGGGAGTGAATTTGTGTTATTTTCTGATAATTCAGTGCTGTAATATGTGATGCAACAACATAAATTGAACCACAAGCCTTGGGTTGAGTATTTGCAGAGTTTCACCTTTGTGTTGAAACACATCAATGGGCAGGCCAACAAGGTGGCGGATGCATTGAGCAGAAGAGCCTTGCTCTTACAGGGAAGTACAATACAAGTGTTGGGTTTCGAGCATTTGAAAGATTTGTACCAGACCGACACAAATTTGAAAGAGGCTTATGAAGCCTGTCAAAATCCCGTGCTGAGGGAAAAAAGTCCATGGTTGGACTACAACTTGTAAGAGGAGCTACTGTTTAGAGGTGACAGTTATGTATTCCTAATTGTTCGATAAGAGAAAATATTATACGGGAGAAGCATAGTGGAGGTCTAGCCGGACATTTCAGCATAGACAAAACTTTGAATCAGCTTAGACACTTCTATTACTGGCCAAGAATGTGAAGGGATGTACAATGATATATGAGTAGGTGTAAAGTCTGCCAACTGGTGAAGGGACATAGTCAAAACACCGAAATTTACACACCACTACCTATTCCAAGTAGACCATGGGACTCTGTCAGCATTGACTTTGTCTTAG
>APFE030108649.1:0-11234 GCA_000404065.3 Pinus taeda
TTTGATTCTCTTTGGAGAGGACCATTTATTATCCAAGCAGTACAAGGAAACAACACCTACTTCCTAAAAAATCTGGATGAAACTGACTTAAATGAAGGTCCTGTCAATGGCAGGATGTTGAAGCATTATTTTGACTACTTTCCATGCATATAGCAGGGCATTTTCTCATGTACATAATCAGTTGTATATATTTCTTTCAGCATACAAATAGTTCAGTTCAAAAGATTGCTGTAAATAAGCAGAAAAAAGCTTTATATTCCAGAAGTTCCACATAGGTGACAACCTCCAGTTTTGAAGTACAAAGAGAAAGTTTTCAAGTTTTGGTAGGGGCATGTCAAGGGCCAAGGCATTCTGACCTACTGTTCTTGGTCTTGCAAAAGAAAAACCATCCCTAAGTGGAGCCACTGTTAGCTACCTATACCAATAGGTTTCATTTTTCATGATTGGCAGGGGAAGTGCCAATATTATCTACTTTGTTGATACAAAGATCTCATATTTTTGTAGAGAAAGTATACCTACATTTGGTTGATGCTGCCCTACCTCAGAATGGGTGATCCAACAGCATAAGCTAGGTCATGCCATGTTTCAATTTTTGTTGTAGATTAGAGAAAGAAACCTGTCCAAACAGCTCAATCTTGGCAGGTAAAGTAGATAGGTAGAGAAAGAAGGTTCCCAGCTGTTTAATCTGGGGCCTTGGAAGTAATAAGGGTAGCTTTAGACAGAAAATCAAAAGAAAGCCAAAGGAAAATAAAAGGCACAAAAGGGTTTGCAAATCTAAGTGCACTCTCCTTGGAGTAAGAAAAAATGTTAGGCAATAGAGTGGGTAGGAAGAGGGGGTTGCAGAAAGCATGGTTCATGGCATTTCACTGGCCTAAAGCAAAGGTAAAAACATGGTGCCATTACAAATGGCTTATTTATAGCGGTCATACGGAAACTTAATGGAGCTTGTCTAACTTCCAGATCACCCCCTATCTCATTCATCAGTAACACCCCTATGCCACCCATGTTCACAAAGAAATTCAAAGTCTTTTGTTGGTTCTAGCCTCTTTAAGAGCCACATTTCTTGTGCAAAAATTCTTTTCATTTTGATCTACTTCCTAAAAACTAAGTTGACTTCATACAAACAAACTTAGTATTCTATCCATCCCCATCCACCTTTCTCACTCATATTAACTACTAACCTCTCACTATTTAACTCCCTATACCCCCTATTCCCCCTATCACTATGTAAAACCTGGAAAAAAACCCAAAAAATCTAAGTATCCCCTCCCCCGAGCATTATAGCTCTATGTATGATTGTCAATGTCTTCAAGAAGTTAAAACATTTGAGCGCGACCCAAAGAGTGCTAAATAATTAATCCTGGGATTAATCTGGGACTTGCTCGGATTAATTAGCCAAAAACACGCTTTGTAAGTTAATCTTTGTAAAAATCCATTTTAACCCATAACTCTGCAAAACAACCCGAAAACCCACTTTTGCTAATGTTTCTGCCGGGCTCGCATTTCCAAAATATTAATATTTTATGTTGCTCACCTTCCATATCGTACTTGCAACTTATCAACCCGTCGACCGTTGGATCTGGGCTTTCCCATCCGACAGCCCACATGCATATCGGACGGGCCTTCGTGACCCAAAGATACCACCAAAGAAACTATCAGAGGGTGACGTCAGGCCTCTGCCACGCATCACCCCCAGATTTTCTCGGGTCGCCCTCTGACAATACCATGACCGTATAGAAGGTGGTTCGAGAAAACCCACTTACCACTCAACTATACCGCCTGCCCACGCTAGCGCCACGCTCGCCCACGTCACTTCCACTCGGCGCCCTGTCAGCTCCCCCGCCCACTAGCGCTCCGACGTGTTTGCCACCTGTGCAATCCCCGTGGACTGCCCACAGAGTGCCACATCACCCGGTGACGTCATGCTGACATCACCCGACCCTGACCCCACCTGATGACGTCATCCAAAAAGCGTGCCAATACCGAAAAAGTCCATATTTTAGCCAATTTTCATGTTTTTTCTCACTTTTGCAAACTGAACTATTGCTCACCTCTGCATGTAATTTACGACCGCCTGTCGCCAACCTGCAACAATCAACCTGAAGGACGCTGCCGCCTCCCACCTGCCTGCATTTGCGACCATTGCCGGCAATTCACCAGGTATTTACCTAGAGCATCCCCTTAGAGCTTGCTTTTGTCCATAATTCGACAGAACTCAATTAACAAGAGTAATACAACATGTATTTACCAGCAAATTCCTGGTAAACCAATGCTCCTTCACAGTTGCAGGGTCGAAATTCGCTTACTGAACCCATATACAATCACCTTTTCCTAAATTCCCACTCTGTCTGCGCGTTCATGGACTGAAAAACCAAAAGGCATAATTCACTGGAAAAATAGAGTTGCCAGTCCCTGCAATCCCTCAATTAACTCCCTTTGAGCATGCTACGCCATTTGTCACCACAGTTGCCTCATTTACCCTTACAACTGGCTTTACTTCTTTAAAATTAGCCCTCTATGTTCTCCTGCCCACTAAAGCCAGTTTCAGTACAAAGTCACAAGTACTACCCAGCCATGGAAACACCAGTAGCCCTGAATGTTCAGCCCCTGAATGCCCCACACATAGAGCTAGAGTGGAAGGCCCTGGGTGATAGAGATTACCATATGCTAGACTGCACTTCCATGACCGCCAAATTCAATTTTCACCTGTTGAATGAGTTAAAGGCCCAATATCTCAGTGGGGCTGATACCTTAGGAATTTGGGACTCCAACATACCCATTTACAACCTTCCTCAAGTCAATGTCCTCCCAGACTTGATAAATCAATACAGGTCTAGCTATGACCCCTGTCATAGAGCTGCTCTCAGCCCCTCAGGCTCAGTATTGTTCCATATAACCCCTGAGACCATCAATGAAATGTTGCACTTTCACACTACAAAGCCCCTAACCCCTCTCTCCATCCATGACTTAATAATGAAAGGGGGCAAGCTGTCCAATGCTCAGATTGCCAAGATTAGTCAGTTGTTCATCCAGCCACAATTTGAAGCTATGAGCACCACCCTTCCTATAGCTTATCAGTATCTCAATGAGCTGGGGAAAATGCTGGTGGATTTGATCAGTTACATCCTGGGTTATGGGACATATGAGGATGTGGATGAAACGATTATGGCCATGCTGTCCATTTTCTCCCCATGAATGCCTCCTGTTGTGCATTATGATTTTGCCACTTTTATTGCCAATAAGATTCATGAGCAATTAGTGAATCTAGAAAGGGAAAAGGTGTTTAAATATACCAGGTACATATATCATTTATTCTTGTTTTATCAGCCTAATGCCTTCCTTGTCCCTCTCAAAAAGCTAGACGCCCAGGGAAGCCCAAGGTCTATTGTGTTTTGGTCTTCAGTCTGTCATCTTTTAGCTTATTCACCTTACACCTGCTGTGAATTCATTGACCTTTTCATCCATCCAGCTATGACCTTGTTATTGGGTGTCCCTCCTCCCAGATTGACAGAGGAAATGCAAAGAATCCTGCACCTCTCAAAGGCCTATAGCATTGGTGATTGGTACTTTTACCAACACCACACAGGAATCAGAATATATGGCTGTGAGTTGAGTCCTTATAGGTTGCCAAGATATGTCCCTATGAGACTCTTTGCCCTAGAGTACTTTAGGCAGTTTGGAAATGCAGACTTTGTCCATTTCCAAAGCAAAAATAAGAAGGTGCAACTAAAGGTGAGAAATCAGCTGGGCCCTTTTCTGTACAATAAAAGGGAGGAAGGATGGAAGGAAGCTGACCTGATCCTAGAGACCCTCAGACTGCAAACCAGCTTCAAATGGGTGCCTTATGACCCCAACCACTTCATTTCCCTGAGGAGGATAAAATACAAATTGGGTGGCTACGCTCACGTTAAATTGCCTCATATTGAGCAGTATGCCAATACTTTAAGCTTGAAAGAGGGCACCCTAGAAGAGCCCATTGGTAGAGAGAAAATTCTACAAGGAGAGGCAAGGAATCTTGAAAAAGACGCTAACTTGGAAACTTGTGGGCAAGTTTCCTCCTCCTGTCAAAGGCAAATTGGAGTAGCTGCCTCATCTTCCACAGCCCAGCAGCAAGCAGCCAGAATTGCCCAACAGGAATCAAACAAAGATAAAGGCAAGCAGGTGGAGCAGTAACAACCACCTCCTAGGATAGAGCAGCAAATAGAAGAACAAGTAGAAAAGGAGGTTGAACAACAAGAATAACATCAAGAAGAGGGGTAGCCTATGCAGCAAGAGAAAATCGCTGAAGCCCCAACACCTACTGAGCAACAGGCTCAAGAGAAAATGCCTCCTGGGTAAGAAAAGACAGTGGAGGCCTCAGTGCTTCAAACTCCACAAAAGGAGGAAAAAGGAAAGAAGAGGGACAAAGAACAGGAAACTCCCCTCGCCACGTCTACAAATCAAGGGGACAAAAGGCAGAGATTAAATCCCCTCTCTGAGGAAGAATGCCTATGGGGCAATCGTTGGGAATGGGCCCACCATGTATGGAGGCATCTGCCAGTTCCTTTCAGCAGGAACAAGAGAGAACCCTTGGAGGAGAGGTTAGCTCCTCAAGTCATCAAAGGAGAGCAGAGGCAGGCATCAAGCAACAATTTATTGATATCAAGAGGAGAAATGAGCCACTCAGGCTCCAAATCTACAACCAGTTGTTGAAGATGGCCCCTACCAATCAACAAAGGCTTATGTCAGCCTATGACATCACAGAAGGAAAAATGACCATGAGTCATTTCATGCCCACCATGCTGCAGCCACAGTCAGCTGCAGACTATATAAGAACCAACCTTGAGGTTCTTGCAAAAGACATCCACCCGATGGACCAAATAGAGCTTCACAAGCAAACGGGTGAGATGGTCTCTGCAACATTGGCAGACAAAACAATGTTGGCTAATAGGTTGGAAAATAGCCTAAATAATACAGCTGCACAACTTGAGTTGGAGAAAGCATCCTCTCAAGCCAAAGACAACAGGATCAAGTCTTTGGAGGATATAATTATAGAGTTTGGGCATGACCCCAAGGATCCAAAAGCCATACAATCGTTGTTGAAGATAAGAGATGCAGAGCTTGCAGCCCTAAGAAAGAAGGTGAAGCTCCCAGCAACCATTCACCCCCAAACAGAAGGGGTTGCTCAGCAGAGGCAAGACCAGGAGGTAGCTACATTGCTGGTAGCACTACACAAACATCTAGTGCAGATAGAAGGGAAGCTGGAGGACACAGATGCTGCACTGGAGGCAGCCCTGCAGCAGAAAGAGGGAGGCCAGACTTCTCAGCCCCCTCCGGAGGTTATAAACCTTGAGGAGCCCCCAAAGACTACTGCTCCTCCCACAGAACCACCAGCACCATCAACATCAACAACAGCACCAGCACCAACTACAGAGCAGGCTCCGAGCCTCGACATGCAGAAATTGATGAGTGAGATCCAGGCCCTCGAAGCCCAGATGACAGAACTGAATGGAGCCAAGGAGAATTTGGCCAAGCTGAATGAGAAATATGACAAATCCAAGCAGAATGTCGCTGAGAAAGGGAGAGAAATAAAATCTCTTAAAGAAAATATAAAGGAGCTGGAGAAAGAGCTCACCCTTGACAAAGTGGTGGCTGAGATCAGGATAGTTTTGTGGACCCACATTGGCCAATCAATAACGGATCAGTGGAAATACATTGAAACTATCCATGAGCAAATGGAGCTCATAGGCAAAGCACAAAAGGAAGTCCATAGAGAAAGGGCATCTCTAGGCAGTATGCCTGAGATAGCCAGCATAATGATTAATGTGTTTAATAATCGGACAAGTCCTCAGCTGGCAGCAGTTGGGATCTCTAACAGGACATAAACTATCCAGCTGATAAAGAGGGTCCTCACACTGAGAAGCCTGGTGCAGACATTGGATAGAAGAAGCCAGGACATGCAAACGGAGGTCAACAAGTTCATGGACAAGTTTGCGGTATTATAGCGCAGAGGTCTTCCTAGCTTGCTCAATAGTGCAGGGAAACTTCTATCACATGAGGTTTATGCAAAAAGGGTGAACACATTTGCCACCAATCAGATCAGTCAAGGATCAAGCAGCTCACAGGTAATAGGGCCAGCATCTGGGCAAAGTCTCTATGACAGAATAGAGAATTCGTTTTTTATTATGAATGAGATCAGCCATTTATTTGAAGTGCCTCCAAACTTCTACAAATACACATAGGTAAATGAGACCTTAGATGCAATATTGAGGCATCAATTGCCTAGACAGGAATGGTGGACCTCAATGATACAGTTATTACTATAAGCAGGAGGTTCCCATCAAATTTTTGTCATCGAAATATATAAGCCATCATATTCAGAAAGTATGATGCATATACTATGACTGGAAAAGGTTAACGAGCCAACTCAGTAGGAAGATTCGGCCACCAAAAGAAACAATGACAGCTACAGGTAACAGGGCCAAGAAAGCTACAACATGATAGAATATAACGACACATCATTCAGCATTAAAGAAGAACGCTCAACCGACTCAGTCTCCTCCAAAGGTCAAGAAGAGTCCTGAGAGCATTAAAGACCATTTATCTTACATTTAGAGTAGCAATAACTTTCTTATCTGCTATTTTGTAAAGTTGGTGAGCATAGTTAATCTATCAAATGACTCAACATTCAAATATTTTGTAAAACCTATTGTATATATTCCCCCTCGCACAAACTTTCAGGGGTTGGGGTTTTTTGATGTTCTCTGATGAAGAAATGAGAACTCGGTTGTAACTTCTGAAAGATGATATAAATAAACCTTGGAGTTTACAGGAATTGGGTCTTACTGATGCATGTTGTGTTGGAGCCATTGATGCTACAGGATTCTAGTGCTATGGCTTAATATAATAAGTGTTTCTCTATCTCTGTTAATGTTCTGTTATTTGTTTTAGCTCATGACTCTCACATGTTGTTCTAAATCTAGCAAAGAAAGAAAAAGAATAACTCAGGATTTTTCCATGGAGACACCCTGATCTCAATCTATCTTCACTATAAATGTTTTCCATAACTTCAGCTGTTTAAATTGGAATTCTTAACTTCTCCAATAAGCCCTAAATATCTCACAGTCACTATTCAGTAATTCATTTATGCTACTAAGTAGAAATTTTTGTTCAAATTGGTATCACACTGTCTGTAACTTCACTCCCCATCGTTTTCACTCATTAATCAGAAAATTATATTAAGAGTAGCCATCTAGCCTTGCAGTAAAAATTTCTCCATCACAGGCACCAGGACTACCTCACATCTCTGACTCCATATGCCCAATGGATTAGCATCTTCTGCACATTTCGTGCCCTTCTTACAACAAAAGTTCACCAACCAAAGCCTCAAACAAAAAAATAAAACTTTAACTAGCCTAAAACCTTCACAACGCATAGCTGAAACTTAAAGAGAGAGCCCTCTCTGATTATAGATAGGCTAGGATCTATAATCCAAATTTTGGTTAGTGGTTACCCCGGCCGTATTCCCTTGGGAGTCAAAGGGAACAACCTGGATGTTAACATACGCTACTTGGCTGAACGCAAACTGTGTGTATATGGTACTTCCATGAATTAAACCTACATATAGCTTCAAAACTACTGCTAACATAAACATTTGAACCAAGTCTGTACCAACCATGAATATGCTAAATATCTACTATCAAGTTACCAAGATTTACCTAGTCAAGGAGAAATATCACTTCTTCTCACTTATATAATCAATTAATAAAGTGCGACCCTCCTTATGCATTCAGTTTTACATTCAGTTCTAAGAATACTTCACTGAAAGACAATAGTAAAACAATAGAATTTTATCCGATAAATTAACTAGATCTGAAAAAAAAAAAAATTCTTTTCTATACACTACTTGAAAGAACTGAACCTACGTGTATATGCACTTTAGCCGAGACGAACCTACGTACAGATCTGTAAATATTGATTTAGAACTTTGTTGTAATTTTAGAGTTCAAACAAACCCAGATCATTTCAAGTCTCATGGTTTCGATCCAATATTGAATTGAAGGTGCACATGAATATTTCAGATCTAGTCCCAAACATAACTCTACAACTTCAAATATACTTCAGATAGAAGTATTCCTTAGAATATTATTGCCTACACACCTTGCCTTATGGTCTTCTCTTCCTTATATATCTTTAGGCCCTTTGTCAATACATTGGACCAAAAACACTTAGTACCAATACCTTGGACGAAAACCACTTACGACCAATACCTTGGTCCAAATACCTACGGTCAATACCACGGACCAAATACCTTGGACAAGAAACTTGATTTTCCATCTCATATGCACTTTTCCTTTTGTGAAAGTGCATGTGTACATATGTGCGATTTTTGTTCTATGTTCCCATGTGTCTACGCAATTTTTATAAAGAGGAACAACGTATACGTCTCTTTCTTCAATATTTGGACTCTGATCTATAATCCTTTGTTATTAACTTGCTACATTCTGAACTATGATCTATGTGATTTGCCATCAAGGAAAACACCTGCATCATAATGCCAATAGATTGATAGTATTGACACTGATAACCTTATCCATAGGTGAGTCTCAAAAGTTGTTCATTGCTTTGTGCGTGTAGTAGCTAATTTCAATATCCTTTTCATTGATGGGCAGACCATGAAATGTCAACACCGCTGTGAAAATATTAAGCTTCAAATGGGAGAATTCTAGCTAAAGACCCACATACTTTCCACTGAAAGGGTTGGTTGTGACATTGTCTTGGGTGTTGAATGGCTTCACACATTTGTCCCAATCACAATGGATTTCTAGGAGTTGTATATGAGCTTTGAGTAGAATGACCACATTCATACATTACGAGGACTTCATGTAGGTGCTTCTACTATCATCAGCTCGTATCAAATGGAAAATATTTTGAAAAAGGTGCATCATGTAGACATCACCTAACCTAATGCAATCTATGTCATTGAATCCACTACTCATCATACCATTCTGAGATGAAAAACATCTTATACTACCACCAGTAGGTCTTTGAAAAAAAAAAATATCCTCCACCCTCTAGGGGTCAACATGACCATAAGATCCCTTTGGTACTAGAGGCCCAACTGCCTATTGTACACCCATATCAATATGTTTTCACCCAAAATAATGAAATTTAAAAAATAATGAAGGAATGCCTCGAAGCAGGTGTTATTCATCCAAACATCAGTGCTTATTCATCATTACTACTCATGGTGCTAAAGAAATATGGAGAATGGCACGTGTCGAGAATTTTGGGCCCTCAACAAGATTAGTGTCAAGCAAAAATTTCCTATTCCAATTGTTGATGATATTCTTGATGAATTACATGCTACTCATTTTTTAGCAAGCTATATCTTCACTCAAGCTATCACCAAATACGCATGAAGGAAGTAGACATTCACAAGACTTCCTTATAAAATCATGAAGGAAATTATGAATTCTTGGTCATGCCATTTTCTCTCTGTAATTCTCCATCTACTTTTTAAAGCCTCATAAACCACCTGCTGAAACTATATCTCCAAAAGTTTGTTCTCATGTTCTTTGATCACATTTTCATCTACACCATAACTTGGGACAAACATCTTCAACATGTAGAACTAAGCTTGCAACTCCTCTAGAATCACAAATTATTTTTCAATTTTCCCAAGTGCTATTTTGGAGTGGAATAAGTTGAGTATTTGGGACACATTGTGGGTTGTTAAGGAGTGAGAGTTGATCCAAAAAGAATACAGGCAATTCTATATTGGTAACAACCAAAAAAATTCAAGAGTTTAAGGAGATTCTTCAGTCTCACTGGCTACTATTGCAAATTTGTTCGCAATTACGGTCGCATTATTATACCCTTCATTAATATTCTCAAGAAAAATTAATTTCTTTGGAATTGTTCAGCTCAACAGGCCTTCGTGGCTCTGAAAGAAGCCATTTTCTCCATTCCCATATCGACCCTAACAAACTTCGCCAAATATTTTTTGATTGAATGTGATGCTTTTGGTATTGGTATTGGTGTTATATTAATCTAGTAAGGTTGACCATTAGCCTTCAGCAGCCAACAACTGAGTGGAAAAAATCCAGGTCAATCTACATACGAGAAAGAAATAATGGCCATATTACACGCAGTAGAAACATGGTGACCGTACTTGTTGAGGCGACATTTCTAAATCCGCACGAACCATCAAAGCCTAAAATTTTTTTTGGAGCAATGTCTATCATTTCCAGAGAAAAATAAATGGCTGGCTAAAATGCTGGGATATGATTATGAGATAATTTACAAGAAAAGGGCATTACAATGTAGTAATTAATGCTTTATTGCACCAATTTGAGGATGAAAGTACCCTACTATAAATCTCTCTGCACATATGGGATTGGATTGTAGAGGCCCACAAGGAATGGTTCTCACACCCCTCTCTCTCCCAACATATTAATAAATTTAGAGAACGTCCTAGTTCCTAAACTGACTACTCTTCAAAGCATGACAATCTTTGATACAAGGATCAAGTAGTTATATCTTTGGCTTCCACCCTCAAAACCCGCATTTTGGAAGAGTAGCACTCATCTCCAGTTATTGGGCATTCAATATTCCAAAGGACTTATGCTCACACTCATCGTTATTTCTATTGGACTGGCATAAAAAATGATAATTCTTACTTGTGTAGCTAAATGTGATGAGTGTCAGTGCAACAAAGAACAAACAATCAAGTTACCGGGAACCTTACAACCATTGCTGCTCCCTGCGTATGACTAGACGAATGTTTCCATGGATTTTGTCACTATTTTCGCAAAGTCAGGTAACACATCTGTCATCATGGTGGTTGTGGAAATACTTTATAAATATTCTCATCTTTGCACTCCACCACGCACATTTACCCCCAACAGTGTAAACTTTGAAACGGGAACTATAAACTCAAAACGGTAACTCTGGCCCAAAAACCCAAAAAAAAATAAAAAACAGTGCTAAAAATGAAAAGTGTGTATACTAGAACGATGTTTTTTTTTTTAGGTGCCAATTTTGAACGTGTTTTAAAAATGGCGGTGACTACGAAATTTACTAAGAAATTTTCTTGCAAAATATAGCTTCAAAACGAAAGTGATGCTACTGGAATAACGTTTTTATTTTTTAGGGTCAATTTTCAAACTTTTTAAAAAATGCTAATAAAACCAATTTTTTATGTCTCAAACAAAGTTAATTTTTAAGGAAAAAACACATTAATGTTTCTGGTA
>APFE030108655.1:0-33274 GCA_000404065.3 Pinus taeda
GATAGGCTAACAAGGTGGCAGATGCGTTGAGCAGAAGAGCCTTGCTATTACAGGAAAGTACGATGCAAGTGCTGGGCTTTGAGCATTTGAAAGAATTGTATGAGACCGACGCGGATTTCAAAGAAGCTTATGAAGCCTGTCAGAATCCCTTGCTGAGGAACAATAGTCCATGGTTGGACTACAATTTACAGGAAAAGATATTGTTTAAAGGGGGACAGTTATGTGCTCCTGATTGTTCGATGAGAGAAAATATTATTCGAGAGAAGGAGAGTGGAGGTCTAGCCGCACATTTCGTCATAGACAAAACTTTAGATTAGCTCGGACACTTTTATTACTGGCCAAGAATGCGAAGGGATATGCAGCGATATGTGAGTAGGTGTAAAGTCTTCCAATTGGTGAAAGGACACAGTTAAAACATAGGACTTTACACACCACTGCCTGTTCCAAGCAGACCATGGGACTCAGTCAACATTGACTTTGTCTTGGGACTGCCAAGAACGCAACGAGGTTACGACTCGGTAATGGCGGTGGTAGACAGGTTTTCGAAAATGGCGCATTCCATCCCTTGTATAAAAACCAGTGATGCCACTCAAGTAGCTCACCTGTTTTTCACTCAGATTGTCAGATTGCACGTCTTACCCAGATCTATTATTTCCGACAGGGACGTGAAATTCACAGGACACTTTTGGCGCACCCTGAGGAAGAGGTTGGATACAAAATTGAATTTCAACTCTGCATATCACCGACAGACTGACGGGCAAATGGAAGCAGTGAACAGGATTTTGGGGAACCTCCTATGGAGCATGACTGGAGAAAATTCACAGTTATGGGATTGTGCACTTGCTCAAGCATAGTTTTCTTATAATGATTCACCGAACCGCAGCACGTGGCACAGTCCATTTCAGATCCTGCATGGCACGCATCCTCGCGTAGTACATGAGTTGCGGGATCTGGGAAAATTGGAAAAGAGAAGTGTTGATGGGGAAGATTTGGCCAAAGCAATGAATGATCTACACGATCAAGTGAAATCAAAGTTGCAGGACAGCAGTCAGAAATACAAACAGCAGGCAAATTTAAACTGACAAGAAGTGCAGTTTAATGTAGGGGATGAAGTCCTTGCACACTTACGCAGAGAACAGTTTCCCAAGGGCGCATATAATAAGCTGAAATTTAAGTAGATTGGTCCCTCTAAAATTCTGCGTAAATTCTCAGCCAACGCTTATGAAATACAGCTCCCACAGGATATAGGCATATCACCTATTTTCAACGTGGCAGACATGTTCCCATATACTGCCAACCCTGAAGATGACAGTGTGGTACGGCCACAACGAGACACCCATGTTGAAGGGGGTTCTCGGATGAGGCAGATGCCTTCAGCTCAACCCCATGAGATTGAGAAGGTTCTCGACACACAAGTGGCCAAGCGAACTCATAGGAAAGAGTATCTACGGCACCTTGTCAAGTGGCAGAACCGTCTTATCGAGGACAGTTCGTGGCTCGATGCGGCACAGATACAGGAAGCAGGTTATTTTGTGGAGAATCTCATGGAACGGAGCCATGACTTTTTATTATCTCGGGAGCGTCATGCAGGAGAATCTCGGTGAATGGGATCATCATGATAGAGGGTCATTTGGACTCTGAGAGGACTGAGGAGGAAATTTCAAGTGAACACTTTAATTTCATTTCTTTTATTATTTTAATTTCTTAGAGAAGAAGTATTTAGGAAGATAAAAGTTGAACTTAATGAACTGTTGTAGTTAATTGTTTTTATTTGTCATGTTATCCTTTGAAAATCATAGCGTAGGAAAAATAAACAGTTTTAGAACTGAAAACAAACCATCAAATGTAACTAACAGTGGTTAAGAGAAACTATTTTCTAAAACCATTCAAAAGGAGATAGAATGCATTGTAACGTGTTCGACTTTTGGAAAGCGAAAAATAATAGAAATCTCTGAGCACACAGAAGTTATATTTGACATCCCACAGCTGTCCATCTACAGCCTTTTATGTTGAGTTACTTAACTCAGTAAAAGCAAGTTCTTTTCTTTCTATTCTACAGAAAATACGTGTTTTTTCTATTTGCATTAACACAACACGACGACAGATAGCATGACTTTGTAAGTGTAAGAATTGGAGAAACTACAGAGACGTGGACGGTTAGTCCGAGACCATATAAAGCAAACGAGTGAAAGAAATCTTTGGATAACGCACAAGTTCGAGACAACAAGAATAGAAACCAACAACACAGGTATTTCCTCAGAACGGAACCCTTTCATTTATTCACAAAAAGTAATCATATAATCTCTCTCAAATATAGATTACACTCCATACTCAAATTAACGTCGTTCAAGTCCAATAAGTGCATAATAGAGAACGGTTGAAAGACCCTAACTTGTAAACCCTATGGCCACAACCCAAAAACTGTAATAATGCAAGCGTGAGGACTACAATTACATTATGTCGGATAGACACAAGATTGTGTGCCTAAAACTAGCCAAACCATGTTTTAAGCGAGCGATGACAAGAGCAAACAAATAAACCAAGTTAATGAGGAGCGACCCTACCCGGGTTTTGCCAACACGCGACAGAGTAGAAGCCACGGTCTCCAGAACGAACCCACCTGCAATAATCCACCAAAACAGAGTGTAAGCATTGCGTGGAAGGAAGGAAAGAATCGAGGAAACGAAATACCAGAAGCTTAGGGTTCGTGACTTACGAGTGAAGAGACAGAACACCGAGGTTGCGGTCACCCAAGGGTCCCTCTGCTCACAAAGGAGCAATTGAGTCAGTCAAGAGCGTAACAAGTGGAAAACGATGATGGCATAGAACAGTAACTTACTTTCATTTCTGTGGAAGAAGCGAAGCTGTAGAGCCCCGAGACCACAACTTGCCAACGCAACAGAGCAACATGACTAGTGAAATTCGAGAGCGATTGAATTAAAGAAACTGAGACGAGGAACACTCACTACGGTCAAGCGAAACGAGCAGCGGAGACTATATACAAAAAGCTGAGAAACCCTCCAAAACAAGCATATTTTCCATAGAGTAACAGGGCATATCAAGTGTCGAGGCAGAAGAACGAGAGGGGAAAAAACGATAGCACAGAACAATGTTACTTACCAACCGGTGGAGTTGAGCATATAACCAGGTCAAGGCCAAGCAAAAACAACAGTAGGAGCATATTCCCACAATGAAATCGCACCAAAAGAACAGAGAGTAAAACCCTTGAACCACCAAGAGAACAATGCACAAATGACGAGGAGAATAGGGTTTGTGGGTCATTAACCAAGGCGGGAGTGTGATTACTGAGGAATGGAAACATGTCCTACATCCAACGGTGTTGGTACGAGTAATAAAGACTCGGAGTAAAAATATGTGTGCTAATCATTGTAATCAACCTTTGATTAACTTAATCACAGAGTTAATCACCGGCAAAATCATTCATATTATTTTATATCCATTTATTAAAGTTTGTCGAGTGTAAAAAGGGGGCTGGACCCATCACTAGAAAGCACCAAAGATTGAGGAAAGAGGCACTAGCAAATAAAATTAACTAGAGACATCCTTAGAGAGGATGATGCATACCTCTCACTGTGGCCACGTCATTTTGTTTAGTGATGAGGTTCAATAGAGTATCATCGATGTGTCTGCAAGGTTCATAGTTTATCTTTGTTGTGCTTATTGGCCTTATTAGTTTTAACACACATTGAATATTTAAACTTTGATATAACAGAAAAATTATTTTTGTTCAAATTTGTGACTGTGAGAAATGATAGGAGGAGTGTGGAGATCTAAGATAACCACTCAAGAGAGATTTATCGACAAAGAGACATAGTGTGCGCACGATTCGAGAGAAGGAAGAAAATGTTTGTGTCATATGAATCATAATCTCTTGTTGATATTTTGTAGCCGTGCACAGGAGTATTAGGAATGTAAACATGATTCCCAAGCATGCGTGGCCAGTTGTGCTATAAATGAAAGAAAATATAGTGAGTCCTTTAGTATCCTCCCATTATTCCTTGAATGAATATTGTTTGAGGAATGTTGTGACACAAGTCTTTGTAGGTAGGTGAAAAAAATGCAAGATTGATGGACATGTGCTATATCTCGACTATTGAAAAGATGAAAAGTTTGTTGAAATTTCTCCAATGCATTGAGTGACTGTTAGAATCCCCTCCCAAACAAAAACTCAATAACATAAAATAGAGATTACACATTTGTACAAAATCCTTTGAAAATACTCTTCTAGTCATGGTGCTTGTTAGTTCCACCGAGGAGAGAGAATGTGTGTCAATGATAAAATTAGTATTGGTGTGGATGCTATTGGAGTCAATGGAGACAAGTATTATGTTTGAAAGAAACAAAAATTGATGTTTCACAACAACCTAGCAATCCGTGAGCAATGTAGGAATTAATAACATGTTTCTTTTTTCCAATGTGATTAGGAAATGCCATGGCCTCAAGTCAAAGGCCACCATGCTATCCTTCTTTCCATGGAAAAGTATGTGGAAGATGGAAGAAGTGAGCGGAATAGTATTGTAGTGCGATTGATGGATGATTAGAAGGAAAAGAAAGGCATTTATAACTAGAAAGAGCCGCAGGTATTGTATGTATGCCTTTTCTAATATTTTGTCTTCTAAGTTTGTACAAAAATAATCTAGATGTTGTAAATGTTGGGAGATGGCTATATGTGCTATTGCATTTGCATGTGAGACAAATGAGGTGGCCTCTTCAAAAATAAGGTGATGAAAGGTAGGGAGAAAAGGCACAAGGTTATGTATGAAGGTGCCTCTTAAAACATGGTTAGATTATTGGCTCAATTGGAGCTTGTTAGCGTTTTCAATAGTGATATTGATAAAGAACAAGTTAGTTTGTTCATAATATTTTTTGGCATTTGTAAAAGAAACGTATTGAGGGCAATGAACTAATGTGCAAGTGAAAAGTTATTTGGAAATGACTAGTGGGAGATAAACTTGATGATGCAGACAAATATTCCTAGTATATGCAGGTCTCTAGAAAAAAAAAAATGGAGTGCACCAATATAATATTAAGATGTTCTATAAACCAACCATTTTATATGGTACATTATATTTTTTAACTTGCTAATATCCTTAAAAATAAATAAAAGAACCTTTTTAAATTTATCATATTGATGAACAAATAATAATAATAATTAAAAATAAAAATAAAACATTAATATGAAAACCCAATTTTTGAAGAAAAATGATCAAATTAATTAATTTATATATATATGGGTGGAGAGAGTTGTTGATAAATTTGCATTTCAAATTCAACGGCCACATCTCAAAATATTTGATAAGAATGATGAACCGCTGGTACCAACTTGTCGGATCCCAAAATCTTTAAAAATATAAAATGAAAACCCTAAAACATAAATATCCCATCCCATCCCATCGGATATAGGTATAATTAGTATAATCCGGCGGCATTTGTGAGGTTGTGCAGGTAAAGCGAGGCGAGGCTGGGCAACCTGTCCTTATGGCAGGAAATAAATGCACAGAGGAGCGCGGGATTTGAGAGGAGAGGGGCATTTGAGTTGTCTACCTTCGCTTCCGTGATTATGCCTTCACATTTTTGGTACTGTTCTTGGATTATGCTTTTAGGGTGGAGCTTCACAATCTGCGGACCCATACTACTACATGGAATTTAGTTTGTAAGTTGGCTGAGGAGGAGATCAGATATGGTTAGGATGTTAGGATTTTTAGGTTGCAGAAAAAATCAGAGCTAAATTTGTTAATTGATTTCATCTGTTTTTCGTTTTTTTGTTTTTTTTTCAAGCATGGCCATGCTTAATTGAATAATTGTTTCTGTGTATATCTTTTTCCATGAGTTTTTGGTTTTTCTTTTATTTTTGAA
The DNA here is from genome assembly GCA_000404065.3 of Pinus taeda. Taxonomy (NCBI): domain Eukaryota; kingdom Viridiplantae; phylum Streptophyta; class Pinopsida; order Pinales; family Pinaceae; genus Pinus; species Pinus taeda. Next base: position 5,878 of record APFE030108655.1, read on the forward strand.
TTTTTTTATTGGATTGGTTCTGGTTTTCTTTTTTCAGTCTCTGGAGAGGGAGAGAAGATTGGCCGTAGTTGGTTGGGGTTTGGAGGTAGGGAAGGTTGGTTATAGTTGGTTGGGGTTAGGAGGGAGGATGATGCTAAAATGAAGAGAAGAGTACATGGGATCCTACAGGTATGCATCTTCTTATTTTTTATTTATATTTTGGGATGGCTTTGTAATGGACGTTCTGAATTAATTGAATTGTGTGTGAGCTTGGAACATTATATTATGCATATTTGTTTTCCTAATACTCCCTGTTTTGACTTTGTGTTTGGGCATGGAGAGTACAGAGGCAGAATTACAGATTCAACCAATAATTGTAGAATGTATGCTATGGGTTTTTCTATTGCAGGTGAGAATTTAAATTATGGCTTTCTTAATTAACAATTTATTGATAAATAAAAGAGACTAAGGTTTAAATACATTATAATTTCCCTGTATTCCAACTTAGACTCAATTTAATGAATTCATGATCTCTCATGCCTTGGATTTCCAAGACTGTGTTTAAGAGTTGGGTATAATTGTAATCCAAGACTGTGTCTAAGAGTTGGGAATACTGGTCGAGGCTTTTTTTTCATTCCATGTTCTTGGATAGTTACAGGCTTATTTTCTTTTATAATGTTCATTAATGAATTTATGATCTATGATGCCTTGGATTTCCAAGACTGTGTCTAAGAGTTGGGTATAATTGTAATCCAAGACTGTTGTGTCTAAGAGTTGGGAATAATCGTCGAGGCTTTTTTTCATTCCACGTTCTTGGATAGTTACAGGCTTATTTTCTTTTATAATGTTCATTTTTAATAGAGTAGGGTTATCTTTTTGAGTATGCGTTTGTTTTGTTTTTGCTTTTAGCGGGAACCCATAAAATTTAGATCTATGAAAACCTGGGGTTTATCGTGTAAAATTTCTATCTATGAAAACCTTTTTAAAAAAAGTGGGGTTTATAAAATTTAGATCCATGAAAACCTTTTTAAAACAATTGGGGTTTATCAAGATTCATTCGTTCTCCCACACTGTTATGCTTCTATTTCAAAGATATATTCTCACACAACCCCAGTTGGCATAGCTATGGAAACAAATACTTGCGTGAGGGTCAGCGCCGGCAATGAGCCCAGCACGGGTAGGTAGATATAGAGGCCTACAGCAAAAAACGAACCAGTTTGTTATAATAGCTTGTGGTAATAAGGGCCGTTAGTTTGCCTAATTAGACTTACGTGGTCACCCCTATAGTTTTCAGAACACATTCCTCACAGGGCCCTAAAAAATTCAGAGCTCATTCCTCACGTGGTCCAAAAAAAAAAATGCAGGTGAGGTGGGTGGTAAATGTTAAGTGTCGTTACTTAGTTTGGCATGGCGTCTTCGTGTTGAACTGCAGCCCTGTTCCGGATTTTGCTTTGTTCTTGCCTGTACTACCCACTAAGGTAATAGGCTGTGCAATAACCTCTTCTGCCTCTTGCCCAGGGTTGCTCAAGGTCTTCTCAGAGGGACAACGAGCTTCCCTTCTGGGTTGGCAATAGGTCTTTTGATTTGTGCTAATGAGTAGTTGAGGGTAGGCAAGTTTATTTTGTCAAAGTTGAAGCGAATTATTTCCTCCTTGTCTAAAATCAAGCTCTTAGAAATGACACGATGGTGTCGTGCAGGTTTAGCATTTCTTATTCCCTCTTGATCAATCTCCTACGAACATTTTTGTGGCTGTAACCCATATAAGTATGTTTTTTTAATATAAGTTTGTTTTTTTTAAGACAAGTGTGTTTTTTATTTATGAACATTTTTGCCGCAGTAGCCTATGTTTTTTTATTTCAGCCAGCTTCAGAGATTACAGCCCAACCGATAGAATTGAAATGGCAGTGACATCTAAGGATGCCCATGTCAAGTGAATTAAATTGAAATCATACCAGCATTCTGTATCAAAATTCTTTGGAAAGCTAATAGAGTAGATGCCAATTGCAAAACATATGCCAACAAATGTTTTTGCTATGTTGTGACTTTGAAGTATGAGGTGTAGATGTGAGCCAGAAAGGATGTCTCCTGTTACTATTATTAGGGGGCTTGGCTTTAGGATGCTGATATTGTGTGAGAAAAGAGAGGATATTTAGTTGTTTAAGGATTTCTATTAGCTTGTTTTTACTTTCACTGCTCTCCGTAATATCATGTATAAGTATATATATATTATAGTTTATTACTTTTGATTTAATGTGAAATGCCGTCCGAAAATTATAAAAGGCAGATTTCTATTGTGTATCACAATAATTTATTTTGAATTGGATTTGAAAGGATATTTAATTAATTGTATTTTGTATTTATTCTATAAAGATAAAATTGCTATTAAACATTTAAATTTCTTGTGATATGAAACAGATGGAATGAGGAGGAGAGCACATATGGAATAAGGTTTTACAAAAGAATAACATCTTTTTGGGGATTTGCAAGGAAGTTAAGAAGGAATTCTTCACAAGAATGTAATTCAATTCACGATTTGGATCAATAGCATAACAGTTAGATTTGAAAGAATATTTAAGTAATTGCTTTTGTTTTTATTAATGGACAATAAAATTGCTACTAAATATTTTATTCTCTTGTGATATGAAATAGATATATGGAAAATGTTGTTTACAAGAGTGAGGCATTGCCCGAGACAAGGTGCAGAGGGGAGGTTGATGGAAGGTCCAAATCATATAGGAGTAGCAAGTAGAGGTTAAGACAGTTATATTATATTAATGTAAATAGGGAAAAGGAAAAAAACTATAATAGATATATAATAAAGCATTTTAGTTTAGAGAGGGGTTTGGCCCTTCTGGAAACCTTCATGGATAGCCATGGCCAAAGCTATCATGGAGTAGTATATGTTTTTATAGTGTTTCTCAAGTTTTGGGATTTAGTTTTTATGTTTTTTATTATTTTTCTATGCTTTGGGTTTTTTAAATTCTAATCTTAAATTTATTTCTGCCATCATTTTATAATAACAATTTTTTAAATTATTTATTTTGAACTCTAAAGATTAATAATATTTTATTATTTTTAATGAAGTTTTTTTTTTCATAATAATTTTATGATCAAATTGCTAACAAAATATTACCTTAAATTTTTTCATATAAAAACTTTTGATATCTTTAACTTCAACCTCACATTTCAAAATTTAATTTCTGCATTTTAAAACTTGGATGTGTATAATTACAATTTCCCATCTCAAAATGTATATCTTATGACAAGCATTTAAATAATAACACTTGAAAGATTACATTAAAAAAATTCCATGTTTGATAAATCTACAATTGCATGTTTAATAGAAACTAATTTTCAAAGTTCTAAAATCTATACAAGCACATTTTTACATTTTTTACATGCCAACCACATTCATGAAAATCACATCCAAAAATTTCAATGTTTGATGAATTGGACACTTGTACAATTTAATTTTCAATTCCACCACTTGAAATTTGATGCTTATACACAAAGTTACAAACTCTAATGACATTCATGAAACTACATTTGTGAACTTTCTACAATAGGCTATATATTTAATAAAGGAGAACATTGTAAATAGAAGCTTGAATCTATATATTTGTGTTGTGTTGTGTAGTGTTAATGGTAATGTCAAATGTTATGTTGTTGTTGTTTTTGCTGTGTGTATGAGGCTATCCACATAACACTCTCTATTTAAGTTTATTTAACCATTGAAAAAATGATGTTTGAAAAGCACATACTTTTATTGCATTCATATGATATTTAATTTCTATTTTTGTTTTATCAAAATAATTTAAATACTTCTGATGTTCTACACAACTAAGCTGGAAAAAAGTTGTGTTTCATTAATTGTATGGTAAACAATAATTTTTTCAAAAAGCATGTGATTTTTGTATGGAATTTTCAAATATAATGATTATATTTTTATAGCATTTTTATTTTAACATATTATAATGATGAGTTTTAGATGGGTAATTTGTATTTGAAATTAATTTACATCCATTTTCACTACATTGTATGATATCCAAGTATATAATTGTAAATTGAACTATACTTCTACTAAGAACTTTCCCCTTCTTTTTTTTTAATGCATTTTTTATGTTTCAAGTTAATCTAAATACACATTGAATTTTTTTACCCTCTAGACATGAATTTATAAATTTATTTTGTATTTTATAACATTTTATTTTATAAATGTTTGGGTTTTTCATCAAATATTTAAATGACAAATTTTCAATTTTTAATTAAACTAATTTATATCTATAATATAATGTATTTTAAATTAATCTTAGAGGTTGCATTTTAAAATCCAGTGTTGCATTTTAAAACTTAATAGTGTATTTTATTTCCCATGTTATAAAATTTCAAGTTTGGATATATGTTAATGACAATGCAAAAATAGAATTTAAAATTAATTCTTGATTTTGGACTGGTCCTTACAACTACATGTTAAAATTCCATATAATTAATAATAATGAACTTTCAAAAGTTGAACAAATATACAAACAGTGTTTACATTTTCATAATTGCTTTTAAAATTTTTTGCCCTTTGTTTGGTATTTAATTTTGAGTTTCACATTTTAAAATTTGATGGTTGTAGGCAGATATTTATATACACCAATAGCAATTAAAATTATTTGTGTTCGATTAAGATGTACATTTAAATTACAAACCCAGTAAAAATTAAATATCACAAAGAAACTAATTTATTTTTCATTGATTTTAAATTCTAAAATTTATATAAAACAAAAAACCTTTAATTTACATGTTTTGATATATTTAGTGTCCTATTTTGTACCATGTTCATGTTTTAAGTAAATGTTGTGTTGTTTGTATTTGGTTACAAGTGTAACAGTGTGTGTTTTTAAAGTAGTTTAAAATAATGCAAGTACTTGGAAATTTGATGTTCAAGAGACATGAACCTTTAAAAAAAATGGTGTATTGTGTTTGTATGATGTTATAATTTTATATTATATATTAAAACTATGTTTGTGATTTTGTATTGTATATTATGTGTATTTTGAATTAATTTGAATAAGTGTATAGAGTTTGTGTATTTTAAAATGATTTAAATATATTGAAATTCAATAAATGTATTTGATTGTATCACATTTAAATTTTATAATTTTCAATTGCATAGTAAGGTATGCTTTCACCAATACTTGGTGATTTTTCATGAAATGTTTAGATATAATAAATTGACAATTTATGTTTTACAATAGCATAAGATAATGAAAGTAGTTGGAAATTTGATGTTTGAGAGACATGGACAGTTGAAAAAAAATAAAAAATAAAATGTTGTTTGTATGATGTTATAATTTTATCTTGTATACTAAACTATATTTGTTTATAAAAAAAAAATGTGTTATTTTTTCTTGAAATGTTTAAATTTTTATCTAATTGTGTTGTGATTTTTGTATGGGATATTATATATATTTTGAATTAATTTGAACACGTGTGAAATTTGTGTATTTTAAAATAATTTAAATACTCATTGAAATTTGATGTTTGGGGAAGTGACTTGTTAAAAAAATATGTTTGATTGTATGACCTTCAATTATGTAATTTTAAATTGCATATCCACCTATCCTTTGAGTTGGTACTTTTAAGATTTTTCCTAAAATGTTTAGATATAATAACTTGACACTCACATTTAAAAAAAAATGTGGGATATTTTCTTACAATGTTTAAATTTTTAATTAATTCTCTTGTTATTTATGTGTGGAATATTAACTGTATTTTGAATCAATTTGAATGCTTGTGTAAAATGAGTGTTTTAAAATAATTTTTGAAATATGATGTTTTCTTAAAGTGAATTGTTAAAAAAAAAAAATGTATTTGATTGTATGACATTTAATTCTATAATTTTAAATTGAATATTCAACAATCTTTTCCCCAATAATTTCACATTTTTCGATTAAATGTTTAGATATAATAAATAAACACTCTTTCTTCTACAATAGTTTAAAATAATGAGAGCACTTGGAAATTTGAGGTTTTATACTCAAAACATTTAAAAAATTTGTATTGTGTTTGTATGATATTCTAATTTAATTTGTATATTAAACTATATCTTAAAAAAATAAAAAAATTGCTTGATATTTTCTAGAAATGTTTAAATTTTTAGTTAATTGAAAACTAGTGAATTTTTATGTCATCTTATATCTACTTTGAATTAATTTAGTTAATTCACTAGTGAATTTTTATGTCATCTTATATCTACTTTGAATTAATTTCAACTTTAAATTTAAAATACATTGAAATTTCATGTTTTGGGGGTTTGACTTGTGAAAAAAAGTTTAGATATAATAAATTAGCAGTGTGTTCTACAAATGTTTAAAATAATGTAAGCACTTGGAAATTAGAGAAAGGAACATTTAAAAAAATTGTATTGTATTTTTAATGATATTATGATTTTTTTATTGTATATTAAACTACATTTGTTTATAAAAAGAATGGGTGAATTTTTATTGAAATGTTTAAATTTTTAATTTATTGTAATGTGATTTTTGTATGCTATATTATATGTTTTTTGAATTAATTTGAATACACTTGTGTAGGATTTTTGTATTTCAAAATAATACAAATACATTGAAATTTGATGTTTTTGGGAGTGACTTGTAAAAAACCAAATCTCATTTGATTGTATGACATTCAATTCTATAATTTAAAATTATATATTCATTTATGCTTACCCTAATAGTTTGATCTTTTTAAAAAAATTGTATTGTATTTTTAATGATATTATGATTTTTTTTTATTGTATATTAAACTACATTTGTTTATAAAAAGAATGGGTGAATTTTCCTTGAAATGTTTAAATTTTTAATTTATTGTAATGTGATTTTTGTATGCTATATTATATGTATTTTGAATTAATTTGAATGCACTTGTGTCAAAATAATACAAATACATTGAAACTTGATGTTTTTGGGAGTGACTTGGCAAAAAACAAATCTCATTTGATTGTATGACATTCAATTCTATAATTTAAAATTATATATTCATTTATGCTTACCCCAATAGTTTGATCTTTTTAAGAAAATTGTATTGCATTTTTAATGATATTATGATTTATTTTATTGTATATTAAACTACATTTGTTTATAAAAAGAATGGGTGAATTTTCCTTGAAATGTTTAAATTTTTAATTTATCCTAATGTGATTTTTGTATGCTATATTATATGTATTTTGAATTAATTTGAATACACTTGTGTAGGATTTTTGTATTTCAAAATAATACAAATACATTGAAATTTGATGTTTTTGGGAGTGACTAGTAAAAAAACAAATCTCATTTGATTGTATGACATTCAATTCTATAATTTGAAATTATATATTCATTTATGCTTACCCCAATAGTGTGATCTTTTCATGAAATTTTTAGATATAATAAATTAATGCTTTCTATTGAATTAATGTAAGTACTTAGAAATTTGATGTCAAAATTTTAAAATTTTATATTTTATTTGTATGATATTATAGGTTTATATTGTGTATTTAACTCTATTTCTTTATAATAATAATAAAAATGTGTGAGTTTTTATTGACATGCTTTAATTTTTAACTAATTATGTCGAGAGTCTTGTATGCTATATTACATGTGTTTTGAATTACGCTGAATACATGTGTGTAGAATTTGTGTATTTTGAAATAATTTAAATACATTGAAATTTGATGTGTAGGGGGTGACTTGTAAAAAAAATAAAAATGTATTTGATTGTGACACATTTAATTCTATACTTTTAAATTGATGCTTTCCCCAATACTTTCACATTTTTCATGAACTCTTTAGATATAATAAATATATAATTTGATTATTTTAATTAAAATTATTTGTTTGTACATATTAATGACCATTGTTTTATCCCCTCATGGAGGTGGATATCAAGAGTGCCCATAAGGTTCGGAGGCTAGCTCACCACCTCATTGCTTCATATTTCAATTCAAGAGGGTTGGTGGGGTGGCCAACCCAACCTATTCACCAAACATGTGAGCATTTCTTGTTAAGTTGAAGAATATGGAAAGTCTTCACTGTAGTCTCTCTCAACTTGTTTTATGATGTCTTACATGCTTCCCTCCTAGTAGGTGGGATTATTTGTGGGGTCTTTCAACATCTAGGGGTTTGTGCACAGCGAGTTTCATGTAGCCACTAGGAATTGGTTAAGTTTTGTTTGTTCTTTGGACTAGTCTATGGATTAGTAGTTTGGGGCTAGAGATGGGCAATTAATGGGTAACTTTGACTCTGCCAATGAGACTTGTCATTGGAAATCGTGGCTTCTTCTAGAGTTGGTGTTGTTGTTGTTGTTTTGAGCTCGCCCTCTTCAAGTTTGGAGTTAGTGAATTTAACTATCCTTTTAGTGCACACATTTCTATTGGTCTTGATTGTATTGGATATAGTCCACTATGCAGCACAATGTTTAGGAGTGGTTGAGGTTACCCACTAGTGGTTGTTGGAAATTGTTTGAAGCCCTATCCTACCCAAGGTATTATGTTCTAATGTGTTGTTCTAGATTAATTTATCCCGAGCTTGCTTTACTCCTTGTATTACCCTTCCTTTTGGCCTCCTCGAGAGTCTTAATTTGTGTTGTCCTTACAGCGTTTAGATATCCCCCCCAATATTTGTGATGATATTGGCCATCTCTCTACCCTTAATTTTAAAAGTAGAAGTTTCTTATTAAAATCTAATTTTATCGTAACTTGTAAGTAATATATAATTGAATTTATTTATTTTTTCAAAGTGAAGTTATAGAGATTTGTGTTGAAAAAAATCCATATTGTAAGGCCAAAACCTTTACATTTTCCACTCTTCCTCCTGCTTTTAAGATTGACCACAGCCCAAACCCTCCAACTAGTTCCCCATCAAACAAATCCTTCAATCCCTTCCCAACTAAATATTTTCCAAAAAACCCCCAAACTACCAACATATTTACATTCCATTTTCCCTTATATTTCTATTTTGATCTAGAATGACTTCTTGTGTTTCTTGGAGATTTTTGTTTTTCCCTTTCTTCCCAACTTGAATCCAATGCACATTTTTTGCAAATTCCAGCTAGTGGTTCTTCCTTAAATGCAAGGTACTTTAAGGTATTTTTCCTCAAATATTTCTCATCCACCTTATGTGCCCCATAATTTTCACTTCAGCAAGATAGGTAATCCATTCTCCAAGAGGGGTTTTTTGTTTTTCTACGAAAGTTGCATTCAAGGAATCCTCATTAGCAAGAGGAGGATCCACATTGGCAAGTGAAATTCGGTTCTTAAATACTTTTGTGCCCACTGCAGTTTCTTGCACTCGATGTGCTTCTTTCACGTCTTCTCGTTCTTTCTTTCTGCGAAGGTCTTCTTCTTTAAATATCATATAGTGGTCACCTTGTGCACCTTCCCATCATTTGGGCATTTGGGGTTCTTTCTTTATTCTGAGGATTCTTGCGGCAACTTTTAATTACATGTGCTGTTTCATAGCATTCTCTACATCGAAATGAGATGTTCCCATAATCGGTCTTTTGGACCCAAACATAGTTTGGAGCCATCAAATAAAGCTCTCCTCGAAAACCCTTGTTGAATTCCATCCCCACACAAATAGTCGCGTTGCATTTTTATTTTTTCACTTTTATTAATATGCACAGCCACGAAACTATGTGTGACTCCAAAAATCCAAGGAAAGGTTCCACATTCTTATCCAAACTAGGGTGGAAGAAATCTATTTTGTGAAAGGATCGAAAGCTCAACACCATCACTGAATGGAGAGGCTAGTGCTCCCCCAAAACCATCTTCGAGCTTCACATGTAGCCTTCTTGTCTCCAATCGTTTCGAAAACCACAGTGAAGAAACCTCGTGCCATAGGGTAAATATTGAGCTTGTCCATCGAAAGGGGATTCCATGTCTTAGAGACCCATTTAAGGAGATCGACAAGCCGCGACCATAACCCATGAAACCTGCAAACCAAACCATTCCTTGAAAAATAATTTTCAAATTCTAAAGCTTCCTCGTCTAGAAGAATGTAAAGGGAAAACTTATCTTGTATGAAACTCGAGAAGAGATAGCTTGATTTTTAACCGTACATGCAAAAGAAAAATATGTATTTGCCATTGAACTATCTCGAGAGAATCCATGCAAATAAAGCAAAGATTGGGCGACTAGGGTTTTGGGTGAAACCCTAGCCACTGCAAGGGATTCGAGAGCTCTTTCCATTTCGAAAGATATATGAATATGATTATAGCCAATATGTTCCTTTCCCTAATTAAATTCATTTTTTTAATATATATGATAATGATGATTTTTTTTGTTTTTGTTTTCGTGATAAGATTCAAAAATAGTTAGTTTATTTTGTTTGTGTGATTTTATATTATATAGAATATATATCAATAAAGATAGAGTTGTGCTCGTTCGACTTATGTTTGATCTTCAAAATTTAAAATAGATTATGTATAACCTATTTAAAGTAAGCGATATATAACAAGAGGTAGTTTTAATTTCTCTATTTATGTTTGAAGGACTTTTATTAACTTGTGTTTATGAAAAACACCTGAAGTAAATGAGTTGTATGGTAAAATTGAAGTAGCGTAATATTTTAAATGCATGTATAGTAGTAATATGATTGATGTAAAAATTCACATTTATATGTATCTATATTTGTGCTAAAATCATGTTTTTCTTTTAAGGTGAGATGTGTTGCCACAAGTTAAAGCTTTTACATCATACACATGTCTTTCTAGTCTCTTGACACGAAGACTCGACCATACCCAAAATTGGTCCCTACAGAGGGCCATAAGTGACCGACCATATATCACATAAGTAGACTTAAACATAAAAACATCTAAATGTTGCTCTATATTATCGTGTCCATGAACACTCGAAAGAGGAATTTTGTACTCTGCGTAAACAAACATCATTAACTTAGGAAGTGGGACGAGAGTTTGATCCATCTTTGGGAATAGGATATGTTGGTGTAGCCAGGGGTCATGGGGTTGGTGGTGGAATCACAAGATGTGTTTCGATCCATGCGAGCCTCGTGTTGATTGAAGTCAACCTGCAATTAGAATGTGTGAGGTGGCAATGCATATGATCCACCTTCTATATTAGATCCCTCCTTACATCTTGATTATCGAGGAGCTCCTGACCCATAAGGAATTTCATTTGACAATGGAGGTTAATCACGCGCATCTACTCATCCTCTCTCCTCCTTGATTTCCTTGTATCTCGAATCCAACTATCCCACTGAGCCCTCACTTCTGCGTCAGAAAGAGACCTTCTCCGAGAGGATGCCTCCCTTTCCAATATCGATAGTTCCTCCTCAATTTCCTCAGTGATTTATTCAAGGTAGTCACCTACAAACACAACAACCCTATTCTGAAGCCGGGAATTACCACCATAGGCTCTTCCCTTGTGATAGGTTGAGCCTCTCCCGCGTCTTCTTCTCTCATGTGGCATAGTGAGAAATCCTTCAATCCTCTGATCATTCCAATGTCCATTATACTTTACCTTACACTCTATCTTGCTGTGAAAAAAGAAATCGTGTGCTCCTTCGAAGACAGGATAACCACGTAAGGGAAATGTTGGTTATAACCCTAAATGTTTCACAATAACAGAGGAAACTATGAACAATGCAGGAAGAACAACTCTTAATGCCGTGCTCTTTCTGTCAAACGTGGTTAGGGAATTACCTTCCCTTGAATAAAATTCTACCACGTTATAATTAATTCCATAGAAACGCATGTGGGATTGGAAGAAGCACGCTCATAAGTATTGTAGCATGATTGATTGATGACGGGAGGAAAGAGAAAGGCGTTTATCTCTGGAAAGAGTTTTAGTTATTGGATGTCTACCTTTTTTGATATTTTTTCTTGTAAGTTTGTACAAAAGAAATCCAAATGTTATAGATGTGGACAGATTGCTCTGCGTGCTATTAAACTTCCATATGAAATAAACGACTTGTTGTCTTTAGAGATAAGGAGATCAAAAATGGGACTTATGGGAAATTGCATGCTAGATAGTAAATGCACAAGGTTATATATGAAGTTTCCTTTGAAAACATGGATGGATTGTTGGATCAAATGCAACTTCTTAGGATTTTCAATGACACTGTTGGATCAAATGCAACTTCTTAGTGAACATGTTGTTTGCGCTTTCAATTTTTTATGGCATTTGTGAAGGAAACACCTTGAGCTTAGTCAACGAATGTGTAAGTGGAAATTTTGTTGGAATGCGGGTTGGATCAATACATGAACATGCAACTGAAGCGAGCTCGAACACATGGGAAGTAACTCAGAGAGAGAGAGAGAGAGAGAGAGAGAGAGAGGGAGGGAGAGTCTTGGACAACGCTCTAGATGATGCAGGAGCATCTCGCTGAAGCGGATCATCATGACATAGGGTCATTTGGTCTCTGAGAGGAGTGAGGAGGAAATTTCAACTGAACACTTTAATTTCATTTCTTTTATTATTTTAATTTCTTAGAGAAGTAGTATTTAGGAAGATAAAAGTTGAATTAAATGAACTGTTGTAGTTTATTGTTTTTATTTATCATGTTATCCTTTACAAATCATAGTGTAGGAAAAATAAAGAGTTTTAGAACTGAAAACAAACCATCAAATGTAACTAAGAGAAGTTAAGAGAAACTGTTTTCCAAAATCATTCAAAAGGAGACAGAATGTATTGTAACAAGTTCGACTTTTGGAAAGAGAAAAATAATAGAAATCTCTGAGCACACAGAAGTTATATTTGACATCCCACAACTATCCATCTACAGTCTTTTATGTTGATTTCCTTAACACAGTAAAAGCAAGTTCTTTTATTTCTATTGTACATCACATACGTGTTTTTTCTATTTTCATTAACTTAACAGGCCGACAGACAGCAAGACTTTGTAAGTGTAAGAACTGGAGAAACTACAAAGACGTGGAAGGTTAGTCCCAGACCAACTAAAGCAAATGAGCGAAAGAAATTTTTGGATAACGCACAAGTTCCACACACCAAGGATAGAAACCAACAACACAGGTATTTTGTGACAATGGAACCCTTTCATTTATTCACAAAAAGTAATCATATAATCTCTGTCAAATATACATTACATTCCATACTGAAATTAACGTCGTTCAAGTCCAATAAGTGCATGATAGGGAACGGGTTGAAAAAGCATAACTTGTAAACCCTATGGCCACAACCCAAAAACTGTAATAATGCAAGCGTGAGGACTGCAATTACATTATGCGGGACAGACACAAGATTCTGCGCCTAAAACTAGCCAAGCCATGTTTTAAGCCAGCGACGACAGGAGAAAGCAAATAAACCAAGTTAATAAGGAGATACCCTACTCGGGTTTTGCCAGCACGCGACAGAGTAGAAGCCAGGGTCACGAGAACGAACCCACCTGCAATAATCCACCAAAACATAGTGTAAGCATTGCGTGGAAGGAAGGAAAGAATCGAGGAAAGAAAATACCAGAAGCTTAGGGTTCGGGACTTACGAGTGATGAGATATGACACCGAGGTTGCGGTCACCCAAGGGTCCCTCTGCTCACAAAAGAGCAACTGAGTCAGTCAAGAGCGTAACAAGTGGAAAACGATGATGGCATAGAACAATAACTTACTTTCGTTTCTGTGGAAGAAGCCGAAGCTGTAGACCCCCGAGACCACAACCTGCCAAGGCAACAGTGCAACATGACCAGTGATATTCGAGAGCGATTGAATTAAAGAAACCGAGACTAGGAACAATCACTACAGTCAAGCGAAACGAGCAGCTGAGACTATATTCAGAAAACTGAGAAACCCTCCAAAACAAGCGTATTTTGCATAGAGTAGTAGGGCATATCAAGCGCCAAGGCAGAGGAACGAGAGGGGAAAAAAAGAAAGCACAGAACAACGTTACTTACCAACCGGTGGAGCCGAGCATATAACCGGGTCAAGGTCGAGCAAAAGCAACAGTAGCAGCATATTCCCACACTGAAACCGCACCAAAAGAATAGAAAGTGAAACCCTCGAACCACCAACAGAACAATGCACAAATGACCGAGAGAATAGGGTTTGTGGGTCATTAACCAAGGTGGGAGTGTGATTACCGAGGAACGGACACATGTCCTACATCCAACGGTGCTGGTACGAGCAATAAAGATCGGGTGTAAAAATGTCTGTGCTAATCATTGTAATCAACCTTTGATTAACTTAATCACATAGTTGATCACCGGCGAAATCATTCATATTAATTTATATCCATTTATTAAGTGTAAAGAGGGGGTCAGACCAATCTAGTGGTATCAAAGCAGGAAATTGAAAGTGCCACGATAGACATGGAAGTTGGAAGAAGAGGACTTGGGAGAGTTGTGCGCAGAGTAGTAGATGAAGGACTGAGAGAAGAAATAAGGATCCTTACTGCCCGTTTTGAGGCAGTTGAAGTAGGAAGGAGAATGGATTCAGAGGTAGGAGATGACAACGAAGAAGAAGCCATAGTTACAACAGATGGAACAGATGAAGAAGGGTCAGAGATGATATTATTGAGGTCGGTCCTATTGGCTAGCAGCAAGCCTAAACCAGAGATCCCAAATTGCGATGGCAGCTTGTCCACAGAAGTTCTGTTGGACTCGATCAGCGAATTGGACAAGTATTTTGAGTGTGAAGAGGTGAGTGAGTACCAGAGAGTTAAGTTCGGTGCAACAAAGCTGAAAGGACATGCAACCCTGTGGTGGGACATTGTCCAAGCATAAAGAAGAAGGATGAACAATTTTCCAATAAATAAATGGCCAAGGATGGTGGCCAAGCTGAAAGGTAGATTTATGCCCAAGGATTACTAGATTGCAGTGCACCGCCAAGTGCAGATTTTGACGCAAAAAGGGATGACATTTAGAGAGTATACGGAAGAATTCTACCGGGTAAATTTAAGAGCTGGTTACATAGAGGACACCCTGGAGAAAACAACAAGGTATGTAAATGGTTTGAGATTGGAAATATTGGATGAAATCAGCGTTCTTTCCCCGAAAAATACAGAAGAAGCCTAAGAGAGTGCTGTGAAGGTAGAGGAGAAGATCACCAGAAAACAGAGTGCTGGGAGAGGATGGGGATGTGGCAGAGGACGAGGACAGTCCTATCGCAGAGGACGAACTTCCAGTAATAGTGAAGATGGCAGCAGCTCCAAGGCTTCAGGAACAGCGGAGAAATGAGACAACGCTAGAGGTCGCACGCCATATCGGCGAGGATGAGGGAATGGCCGAGGTAGGGAAGCTAACTATCAGATCTACATGTGCCACAAATGGGGGCACAGATCTTTTGAATGCCCTGAAGCGAAACAAGCTCGCCAGAGAGGAACGTTTGTCGCATAGCTTGAGGAAGCAGAGTCACCACCCCAAGAAGCAGAAAATGTACGAGAAACATGGGAAGCTTTAGTTTTGAACAAAGTGTTGTTGAAACCAGCCAAAGAAACAACTGAAAAAACTCAAAGGAAAGCATTATTCCGGACAGTTTGCAAGTCGCACGGGAAATGTTGTAAGTTGATCATCGACAGTGGAAGTACATATAACTTGGTAGCCACCGAGATGGTAGAGAAGCTGAGTTTGAAGCAACTGAAGCACCGCACCACTTACAAGGTGTCGTGGCTGCAGAAAGGCCATCAACTGTTGGTTGAAGAACAGTGTGAAGTTGAGTTCCAAATTGGCAGGTACGAAGACAAAGTTATTTGTGATATTATGCCAATGGACGTGTGCCACATACTGCTAGGAAGGCGACGACAGTATGACCGGAAGGTAGTGCATGATGGGAAGACAAACTGCTACAAGTTTGTCAAAGATGGGATCAAGCACATGCTTGTTCCCATCAAGGAGGAGGAGATAGCAGAAACAAGCGGGACGAAAACTTTACCAATGGGTGGAAAACAGTTTTTGAAGCGGATTGAAGAAAGTGAAGTGAACTATGCTATTGTGAGGAGAGCAAAGATAGTGTTGTTGCACACAAAAATGTCTGATTTGCGTGTAGAAATTCAGAAAATGCTGCAGGAGTTCAGTGATATTGTAGTCGATGATTTGCGAGACAAGTTGCCTCCCAAGAGAAGCATCAGTCATCATATCGACTTTATACGTGGAGCAAGTTTACCAAATAAGGCAGCATATCGAATGAGCCCCAAAGGTAATGAGGAGATCAGAAAACAGGTGTCGGAGTTGCTAGATAAGGGGTTGATAAGGGAGAGTTTGAGACCTTGTGCAATACTAACAGTTCTCGCTCCCAAAAAAGGAGGAGAATGGCGAATGTGCACGGATTCGAGGGCCATCAATAAGATCACCATCACGTACAGATTTCCATTGCCACGGATGGATGATATGATGGACTGTCTGAGTGGAGCAGCGTACTTGTCGAAGATTGATTTAAAGAGTGGCTATCATCAGATTCGGATCAGGGAAGGAGATGAGTGGAAGACAGCCTTCAAGGCCAATGAAGGGTTGTACGAGTGGCTAGTCATGCTGTTCGGTTTGAGTAACGCCCCTAGCACTTTTATGCGACTGATGAACGAAACGCAGAAAGAGTTCATCGGAAAGTTTGTAATAGTGTATCTTGATGACATGTTAATTTTCAGCAAGACTAAGGAGGAACACTTTCGACATGCTCGGAGTGTGCTCGAGAAATTCCAGCAGAATAAGTTGTTGATAAATCTTAAGAAATGTACTTTCCTACAAAGAGCACTGGTTTATCTGGGCTTTGTAATTGCAGAAAACGAGTTGAAGATGGACCCGGAGAAGATTGCAGTGATCATTAACTGGCCATCCCCGAAAATCCTGTTTGAGGTACGTAGTTTTCGTGGGCTGGCAAGTTCTTATCGCAAATCTATAAGAAATTTCAGTGAAATCTGCGCGCCTATGTTGGACACTACAAAAAAGGCAAGTCAGACTTTTTGTTGGACCAAGGCAGCAGAGAAAAGATTTCAGCTCCTCAAGAAGAAAATTACAGAAGACTAATTTTTAGATTGCCATATTTTAATAAGCTTTTCCAGGTTCGCTGTGATGCAAGCGGTCAGCCATTGGAGCTATACTCAGCCAAGAAGACAAACCTGTTGTGTTTTTCAGCGAGAGGTTGAACAAGAGCAGGCATAAGTGTTCATCATACGACAAGGAATTCTATGCTGTCGTCCAAGAACTGAAGCATTGGAGACACTATGTGCTGGGGAGTGAGTTTGTTTTATTTTCTGATAATTCTACGCTGCAACATGTTATCCAACAACATAAACTGAACCACAAGCATGCCAAGTGGGCCGAATATTTGCAGAGTTTCCCCTTTGTGTTGAAACACATCAGCGGATAGGCCAACAAGGTGGCAGATGCGTTGAGCAGAAGAGCCTTGCTATTACAGGAAAGTACGATGCAAGTGCTGGGCTTTGAGCATTTGAAAGAATTGTATGAGACCGACGCGGATTTCAAAGAAGCTTATGAAGCCTGTCAGAATCCCTTGCTGAGGAACAATAGTCCATGGTTGGACTACAATTTACAGGAAAAGATATTGTTTAAAGGGGGACAGTTATGTGCTCCTGATTGTTCGATGAGAGAAAATATTATTCGAGAGAAGGAGAGTGGAGGTCTAGCCGCACATTTCGTCATAGACAAAACTTTAGATTAGCTCGGACACTTTTATTACTGGCCAAGAATGCGAAGGGATATGCAGCGATATGTGAGTAGGTGTAAAGTCTTCCAATTGGTGAAAGGACACAGTTAAAACATAGGACTTTACACACCACTGCCTGTTCCAAGCAGACCATGGGACTCAGTCAACATTGACTTTGTCTTGGGACTGCCAAGAACGCAACGAGGTTACGACTCGGTAATGGCGGTGGTAGACAGGTTTTCGAAAATGGCGCATTCCATCCCTTGTATAAAAACCAGTGATGCCACTCAAGTAGCTCACCTGTTTTTCACTCAGATTGTCAGATTGCACGTCTTACCCAGATCTATTATTTCCGACAGGGACGTGAAATTCACAGGACACTTTTGGCGCACCCTGAGGAAGAGGTTGGATACAAAATTGAATTTCAACTCTGCATATCACCGACAGACTGACGGGCAAATGGAAGCAGTGAACAGGATTTTGGGGAACCTCCTATGGAGCATGACTGGAGAAAATTCACAGTTATGGGATTGTGCACTTGCTCAAGCATAGTTTTCTTATAATGATTCACCGAACCGCAGCACGTGGCACAGTCCATTTCAGATCCTGCATGGCACGCATCCTCGCGTAGTACATGAGTTGCGGGATCTGGGAAAATTGGAAAAGAGAAGTGTTGATGGGGAAGATTTGGCCAAAGCAATGAATGATCTACACGATCAAGTGAAATCAAAGTTGCAGGACAGCAGTCAGAAATACAAACAGCAGGCAAATTTAAACTGACAAGAAGTGCAGTTTAATGTAGGGGATGAAGTCCTTGCACACTTACGCAGAGAACAGTTTCCCAAGGGCGCATATAATAAGCTGAAATTTAAGTAGATTGGTCCCTCTAAAATTCTGCGTAAATTCTCAGCCAACGCTTATGAAATACAGCTCCCACAGGATATAGGCATATCACCTATTTTCAACGTGGCAGACATGTTCCCATATACTGCCAACCCTGAAGATGACAGTGTGGTACGGCCACAACGAGACACCCATGTTGAAGGGGGTTCTCGGATGAGGCAGATGCCTTCAGCTCAACCCCATGAGATTGAGAAGGTTCTCGACACACAAGTGGCCAAGCGAACTCATAGGAAAGAGTATCTACGGCACCTTGTCAAGTGGCAGAACCGTCTTATCGAGGACAGTTCGTGGCTCGATGCGGCACAGATACAGGAAGCAGGTTATTTTGTGGAGAATCTCATGGAACGGAGCCATGACTTTTTATTATCTCGGGAGCGTCATGCAGGAGAATCTCGGTGAATGGGATCATCATGATAGAGGGTCATTTGGACTCTGAGAGGACTGAGGAGGAAATTTCAAGTGAACACTTTAATTTCATTTCTTTTATTATTTTAATTTCTTAGAGAAGAAGTATTTAGGAAGATAAAAGTTGAACTTAATGAACTGTTGTAGTTAATTGTTTTTATTTGTCATGTTATCCTTTGAAAATCATAGCGTAGGAAAAATAAACAGTTTTAGAACTGAAAACAAACCATCAAATGTAACTAACAGTGGTTAAGAGAAACTATTTTCTAAAACCATTCAAAAGGAGATAGAATGCATTGTAACGTGTTCGACTTTTGGAAAGCGAAAAATAATAGAAATCTCTGAGCACACAGAAGTTATATTTGACATCCCACAGCTGTCCATCTACAGCCTTTTATGTTGAGTTACTTAACTCAGTAAAAGCAAGTTCTTTTCTTTCTATTCTACAGAAAATACGTGTTTTTTCTATTTGCATTAACACAACACGACGACAGATAGCATGACTTTGTAAGTGTAAGAATTGGAGAAACTACAGAGACGTGGACGGTTAGTCCCAGACCATCTAAAGCAAACGAGTGAAAGAAATCTTTGGATAACGCACAAGTTCGAGACAGCAAGAATAGAAACCAACAACACAGGTATTTCCTCAGAACGGAACCCTTTCATTTATTCACAAAAAGTAATCATATAATCTCTCTCAAATATATATTACACTCCATACTCAAATTAACGTCGTTCAAGTCCAATAAGTGCATAATAGAGAACGGTTGAAAGACCCTAACTTGTAAACCCTATGGCCACAACCCAAAAACTGTAATAATGCAAGCGTGAGGACTACAATTACATTATGTCGGATAGACACAAGATTGTGTGCCTAAAACTAGCCAAACCATGTTTTAAGCGAGCGATGACAAGAGCAAACAAATAAACCAAGTTAATGAGGAGCGACCCTACCCGGGTTTTGCCAACACGCGACAGAGTAGAAGCCACGGTCTCCAGAACGAACCCACCTGCAATAATCCACCAAAACAGAGTGTAAGCATTGCGTGGAAGGAAGGAAAGAATCGAGGAAACGAAATACCAGAAGCTTAGGGTTCGTGACTTACGAGTGAAGAGACAGAACACCGAGGTTGCGGTCACCCAAGGGTCCCTCTGCTCACAAAGGAGCAATTGAGTCAGTCAAGAGCGTAACAAGTGGAAAACGATGATGGCATAGAACAGTAACTTACTTTCATTTCTGTGGAAGAAGCGAAGCTGTAGAGCCCCGAGACCACAACTTGCCAACGCAACAGAGCAACATGACTAGTGAAATTCGAGAGCGATTGAATTAAAGAAACTGAGACGAGGAACACTCACTACGGTCAAGCGAAACGAGCAGCGGAGACTATATACAAAAAGCTGAGAAACCCTCCAAAACAAGCATATTTTCCATAGAGTAACAGGGCATATCAAGTGTCGAGGCAGAAGAACGAGAGGGGAAAAAACGATAGCACAGAACAATGTTACTTACCAACCGGTGGAGTTGAGCATATAACCAGGTCAAGGCCAAGCAAAAACAACAGTAGGAGCATATTCCCACAATGAAATCGCACCAAAAGAACAGAGAGTAAAACCCTTGAACCACCAAGAGAACAATGCACAAATGACGAGGAGAATAGGGTTTGTGGGTCATTAACCAAGGCGGGAGTGTGATTACTGAGGAATGGAAACATGTCCTACATCCAACGGTGTTGGTACGAGTAATAAAGACTCGGAGTAAAAATATGTGTGCTAATCATTGTAATCAACCTTTGATTAACTTAATCACACAGTTAATCACCGGCAAAATCATTCATATTATTTTATATCCATTTATTAAAGTTTGTCGAGTGTAAAGAGGGGGCTGGACCCATCACTAGAAAGCACCAAAGATTGAGGAAAGAGGCACTAGCAAATAAAATTAACTAGAGACATCCTTAGAGAGGATGATGCATACCTCTCACTGTGGCCACGTCATTTTGTTTAGTGATGAGGTTCAATAGAGTATCATCGATGTGTCTGCAAGGTTCATAGTTTATCTTTGTTGTGCTTATTGGCCTTATTAGTTTTAACACACATTGAATATTTAAACTTTGATATAACAGAAAAATTATTTTTGTTCAAATTTGTGACTGTGAGAAATGATAGGAGGAGTGTGGAGATCTAAGATAACCACTCAAGAGAGATTTATCGACAAAGAGACATAGTGTGCGCACGATTCGAGAGAAGGAAGAAAATGTTTGTGTCATATGAATCATAATCTCTTGTTGATATTTTGTAGCCGTGCACAGGAGTATTAGGAATGTAAACATGATTCCCAAGCATGCGTGGCCAGGTGTGCTATAAATGAAAGAAAATATAGTGAGTCCTTTAGTATCCTCCCATTATTCCTTGAATGAATATTGTTTGAGGAATGTTTTGACACAAGTCTTTGTAGGTAGGTGAAAAAAATGCAAGATTGATGGACATGTGCTATATCTCGACTATTGAAAAGATGAAAAGTTTGTTGAAATTTCTCCAATGCATTGAGTGACTGTTAGAATCCCCTCCCAAACAAAAACTCAAGAACATAAAATAGAGATTACACATTTGTACAAAATCCTTTGAAAATACTCTTCTAGTCATGGTGCTTGTTAGTTCCACCGAGGAGAGAGAATGTGTGTCAATGATAAAATCGGTATTGGTGTGGATGCTATTGGAGTCAATGGAGACAAGTATTATGTTTGAAAGAAACAAAAATTGATGTTTCACAACAACCTAGCAATCCGTGAGCAATGTAGGAATTAATAACATGTTTCTTTTTTCCAATGTGATTAGGAAATGCCATGGCCTCAAGTCAAAGGCCACCATGCTATCCTTCTTTCCATGGAAAAGTATGTGGAAGATGAAAGAAGTGAGCGGAATAGTATTGTAGTGCGATTGATGGATGATTAGAAGGAAAAGAAAGGCATTTATAACTAGAAAGAGCTGCAGGTATTGTATGTATGCCTTTTCTAATATTTTGTCTTCTAAGTTTGTACAAAAATAATCTAGATGTTGTAAATGTTGGGAGATGGCTATATGTGCTATTGCATTTGCATGTGAGACAAATGAGGTGGCCTCTTCAAAAATAAGGTGATGAAAGGTAGGGAGAAAAGGCACAAGGTTATGTATGAAGGTGCCTCTTAAAACATGGTTAGATTATTGGCTCAATTGGAGCTTGTTAGCGTTTTCAATAGTGATATTGATAAAGAACAAGTTAGTTTGTTCATAATATTTTTTGGCATTTGTAAAAGAAACGTATTGAGGGCAATGAACTAATGTGCAAGTGAAAAGTTATTTGGAAATGACTAGTGGGAGATAAACTTGATGATGCAGACAAATATTCCTAGTATATGCAGGTCTCTAGAAAAAAAAAAATGGAGTGCACCAATATAATATTAAGATGTTCTATAAACCAACCATTTTATATGGTACATTATATTTTTTAACTTGCTAATATCCTTAAAAATAAATAAAAGAACCTTTTTAAATTTATCATATTGATGAACAAATAATAATAATAATTAAAAATAAAAATAAAACATTAATATGAAAACCCAATTTTTGAAGAAAAATGATCAAATTAATTAATTTATATATATATGGGTGGAGAGAGTTGTTGATAAATTTGCATTTCAAATTCAACGGCCACATCTCAAAATATTTGATAAGAATGATGAACCGCTGGTACCAACTTGTCGGATCCCAAAATCTTTAAAAATATAAAATGAAAACCCTAAAACATAAATATCCCATCCCATCCCATCGGATATAGGTATAATTAGTATAATCCGGCGGCATTTGTGAGGTTGTGCAGGTAAAGCGAGGCGAGGCTGGGCAACCTGTCCTTATGGCAGGAAATAAATGCACAGAGGAGCGCGGGATTTGAGAGGAGAGGGGCATTTGAGTTGTCTACCTTCGCTTCCGTGATTATGCCTTCACATTTTTGGTACTGTTCTTGGATTATGCTTTTAGGGTGGAGCTTCACAATCTGCGGACCCATACTACTACATGGAATTTAGTTTGTAAGTTGGCTGAGGAGGAGATCAGATATGGTTAGGATGTTAGGATTTTTAGGTTGCAGAAAAAATCAGAGCTAAATTTGTTAATTGATTTCATCTGTTTTTCGTTTTTTTGTTTTTTTTTCAAGCATGGCCATGCTTAATTGAATAATTGTTTCTGTGTATATCTTTTTCCATGAGTTTTTGGTTTTTCTTTTATTTTTGAATTTTTTTATTGGATTGGTTCTGGTTTTCTTTTTTCAGTCTCTGGAGAGGGAGAGAAGATTGGCCGTAGTTGGTTGGGGTTTGGAGGTAGGGAAGGTTGGTTATAGTTGGTTGGGGTTAGGAGGGAGGATGATGCTAAAATGAAGAGAAGAGTACATGGGATCCTACAGGTATGCATCTTCTTATTTTTTATTTATATTTTGGGATGGCTTTGTAATGGACGTTCTGAATTAATTGAATTGTGTGTGAGCTTGGAACATTATATTATGCATATTTGTTTTCCTAATACTCCCTGTTTTGACTTTGTGTTTGGGCATGGAGAGTACAGAGGCAGAATTACAGATTCAACCAATAATTGTAGAATGTATGCTATGGGTTTTTCTATTGCAGGTGAGAATTTAAATTATGGCTTTCTTAATTAACAATTTATTGATAAATAAAAGAGACTAAGGTTTAAATACATTATAATTTCCCTGTATTCCAACTTAGACTCAATTTAATGAATTCATGATCTCTCATGCCTTGGATTTCCAAGACTGTGTTTAAGAGTTGGGTATAATTGTAATCCAAGACTGTGTCTAAGAGTTGGGAATACTGGTCGAGGCTTTTTTTTCATTCCATGTTCTTGGATAGTTACAGGCTTATTTTCTTTTATAATGTTCATTAATGAATTTATGATCTATGATGCCTTGGATTTCCAAGACTGTGTCTAAGAGTTGGGTATAATTGTAATCCAAGACTGTTGTGTCTAAGAGTTGGGAATAATCGTCGAGGCTTTTTTTCATTCCACGTTCTTGGATAGTTACAGGCTTATTTTCTTTTATAATGTTCATTTTTAATAGAGTAGGGTTATCTTTTTGAGTATGCGTTTGTTTTGTTTTTGCTTTTAGCGGGAACCCATAAAATTTAGATCTATGAAAACCTGGGGTTTATCGTGTAAAATTTCTATCTATGAAAACCTTTTTAAAAAAAGTGGGGTTTATAAAATTTAGATCCATGAAAACCTTTTTAAAACAATTGGGGTTTATCAAGATTCATTCGTTCTCCCACACTGTTATGCTTCTATTTCAAAGATATATTCTCACACAACCCCAGTTGGCATAGCTATGGAAACAAATACTTGCGTGAGGGTCAGCGCCGGCAATGAGCCCAGCACGGGTAGGTAGATATAGAGGCCTACAGCAAAAAACGAACCAGTTTGTTATAATAGCTTGTGGTAATAAGGGCCGTTAGTTTGCCTAATTAGACTTACGTGGTCACCCCTATAGTTTTCAGAACACATTCCTCACAGGGCCCTAAAAAATTCAGAGCTCATTCCTCACGTGGTCCCAAAAAAAAATGCAGGTGAGGTGGGTGATAAATGTTAAGTGTCGTTACTTAATTTGGCATGGCGTCTTCGTGTTGAACTGCAGCCCTGTTCCGGATTTTGCTTTGTTCTTGCCTGTACTACCCACTAAGGTAATAGGCTGTGCAATAACCTCTTCTGCCTCTTGCCCAGGGTTGCTCAAGGTCTTCTCAGAGGGACAAAGCGCTTCCCTTCTGGGTTGGCAATAGGTCTTTTGATTTGTGCTAATGAGTAGTTTAGGGTAGGCAAGTTTATTTTGTCAAAGTTGAAGCGAATTATTTCCTCCTTGTCTAAAATCAAGCTCTTAGAAATGACACGATGGTGTCATGCAGGTTTAGCATTTCTTATTCCCTCTTGATCAATCTACTACGAACATTTTTGTGGCTGTAACCCATATAAGTATGTTTTTTTAATATAAGTTTGTTTTTTTTAAGACAAGTGTGTTTTTTATTTATGAACATTTTTGTGGCAGTAGCCCATGTTTTTTATTTCAGCTTCAGAGATTACAGCCCAACCGATAGAATTGAAATGGCAGTGACATCTAAGGATGCCCATGTCAAGTGAATTAAATTGAAATCATACCAGCATTCTGTATCAAAATTCTTTGGAAAGCGAATAGAGTAGATGCCAATTGCAAAACATATGCCAACAAATGTTTTTGCTATGTTGTGACTTTGAAGTATGAGGTGTAGATGTGAGCCAGAAAAGATGTCTCCTGTTACTATTATTAGGGGGCTTGGCTTTAGGTTGCTGATATTGTGTGAGAAAAGAGAGGATATTTAGTTGTTTAAGGATTTCTATTAGCTTGTTTTTACTTTTACTGCTCTCGGTAATCTCATGTATACTTATATATATTATAGTTTATTACTTTTGATTTAATGTGAAATGCCGTAGGAAAATTATAAAAGGCATATTTCTATTGTGTATCACAATAATTTATTTTGAATTGGATTTGAAAGGATATTTAATTAATTGTATTTTGTATTTATTGTATAAAGATAAAATTGCTATTAAACATTTAACTTTCTTGTGATATGAAACAGATGGACTGAGGAGGAGAGCACATATGGAATAAGGTTTTACAAAAGAATAACATCTTTTTGGGGATTTGGAAGGAAGGTAAGAAGGACTTCTTCACAAGAATGTAATTCAATTCACTATTTGGATCAATAGCATAACAGTTAGATTTGAAAGAATATTTAAGTAATTGCTTTTGTTTTTATTAATGGAGAATAAAATTGCTACTAAATATTTTATTCTCTTGTGATATGAAATAGATATATGGAAAATGTTCTTTACAAGAGTGAAGCATTGTCCCAGACAAGGTACATGCAGAGGGGAGGTTGATGGAAGGCCCAAATCATATAGGAGTAGCAAGTAGAGGTTAAGACAGTTATATTATATTAATGTAAAAGGGAAAAGGAAGAAAACTATAATAGATATATAATAAAGCATTTTAGTTTAGAGAGGGGTTTGGCCCTTCTTGAGACCTTCATGGATAGCCATGGCCAAAGCTATCATGGAGGAGTATATGTTTTTATTGTGTTTCTCAAGTTTTGGGATTTAGTTTTTATGTTTTTTATTATTTTTCTATGCTTTGGGTTTTTAAAATTCTAATCTTAAATTTATTTCTGCCATCATTTTATAATAACAATTTTTTAAATTATTTATTTTGAACTCTAAAGATTAATAATAATATTTTATTATTTTTAATGAAGGTTTTTTTTCATAATAATTTTATAATAAAATTGCTAAAAAAATATTACCTTAAATTTTTTCATATAAAAACTTTTGATATCTCTAACTTCAACCTCACATTTCAAAATTTAATTTCTGCATTTTAAAACTTGGATGTGTATAATTACAATTTCCCATCTCAAAATGTATATCTTATGACAAGCATTTAAATAATAACACTTGAAAGATTACATTAAAAAAATTCCATGTTTGATAAATCTACAATTGCATGTTTAATAGAAACTAATTTTCAAAGTTCTAAAATCTATACAAGCACATTTTTACATTTTTTACATGCCAACCACATTCATGAAAATCACATCCAAAAATTTCAATGTTTGATGAATTGGACACTTGTACAATTTAATTTTCAATTCCACCACTTGAAATTTGATGCTTATACACAAAGTTACAAACTCTAATGACATTCATGAAACTACATTTGTGAACTTTCTACAATAGGCTATATATTTAATAAAGGAGAACATTGTAAATAGAAGCTTGAATCTATATATTTGTGTTGTGTTGTGTAGTGTTAATGGTAATGTCAAATGTTATGTTGTTGTTGTTTTTGCTGTGTGTATGAGGCTATCCACATAACACTCTCTATTTAAGTTTATTTAACCATTGAAAAAATGATGTTTGAAAAGCACATACTTTTATTGCATTCATATGATATTTAATTTCTATTTTTGTTTTATCAAAATAATTTAAATACTTCTGATGTTCTACACAACTAAGCTGGAAAAAAGTTGTGTTTCATTAATTGTATGGTAAACAATAATTTTTTCAAAAAGCATGTGATTTTTGTATGGAATTTTCAAATATAATGATTATATTTTTATAGCATTTTTATTTTAACATATTATAATGATGAGTTTTAGATGGGTAATTTGTATTTGAAATTAATTTACATCCATTTTCACTACATTGTATGATATCCAAGTATATAATTGTAAATTGAACTATACTTCTACTAAGAACTTTCCCCTTCTTTTTTTTTTTAATGCATTTTTTATGTTTCAAGTTAATCTAAATACACATTGAATTTTTTTACCCTCTAGACATGAATTTATAAATTTATTTTGTATTTTATAACATTTTATTTTATAAATGTTTGGGTTTTTCATCAAATATTTAAATGACAAATTTTCAATTTTTAATTAAACTA
>APFE030108663.1:0-10105 GCA_000404065.3 Pinus taeda
GGACAGGAACCATTCTCTATTCTGCAACAAGCAATTTAAACATGGCATGGTCCAGATTAGACTGTTGGGCCATCCATCAAGTATTATTAGCACCAGTATTTGTAGACTGTGTTACTACCAAAAGATAGCAGTGGCATTTTGACTGGCCACTTTCTTGGTCTTTAGTTTGGGGTTTATTTTCACTATTCCTTTGACCTTTTTATTTTCTTTCCTTTTGATTATTCTTTTAAGGCATACCCTGTTTTCATTTTTTAATTTTCCTAGTATGTACACAAAATATGGAACCTTTGCAGCCTGCAATGATGAACATATTTAGCCCTTCCACTGTCAATCATGAAAGATGAAACCTATTGGTATAGGAATCTAACAGTAACTACCTTCATTCCTCTAGGAATTAGGTGGAGAAAATAAGACAAACAAGTGAGTGTCACGGCTAGGAAAAACTTCTTCCTTTCAAAAGAGAAGCACGTAGAAGACAAGAATGGAGTGAGAAGAGAAAGTATTCCTTATCATTAGGATGAGGTAGCTCACTATATCCTTGAATATATATCTTGTGAAGGGAGATTAAATGTGGTTTATGCCTACCACTTTAGGCTACTCTGGTAGCCGATATTTAAGGTAGAATCACCCCTTTCTCAAAGAGATGGTGTCCCTCATTTCGTTCTACAATAAATCATGGAGATGATTCTGAAGGTAAGGGAAGGAAAACACCAACATTTCACTCACCAGGCCTCATCATGTTGATAGTGGTGGATGCTCTAAAGCACTTAAGAATCCTTTTCATATGTAATAAATTTGTGGACATGGATAGGGATACTTTAATAGAAACACAATCCCTCACACCACGAGAGACTCCAACCTCTAATATTGGAGGAAGAAAAGGAAAAATAGATGAAGAAGAAAGAGAAAATGAAGAGGATGAAGAGTAATAAGGAACATAAGAAGAAGAATAAACTCATAGGAAAAAGAGGTAGCAAAGACAGAGGAAGGAGAAGCAGAGATGAAATGGGAAGAAGAGGAGAAGAAAGGAGAAGAAAGAGTAAGCCCTAAGGATAATTCTCCACCCCAAGGAGCAGAAGACACTAGAAAGGAAGTAGTTGCAACACTAGCAACATTGGGTGCTCATATCAAGCCTAAGAGGAAGCAATCAAAACAAAGTAAAATGCCTTTTAGAACAAGGAAGAGCACTAGAATTAGATAAGGGAAGCCACTATCTCATACTAAGGTTCCTATAATTATTAATGAATCATGAAACAAAAAGGAATATATAGGACCTAGTGTAGGAAAAATTGAGGAGGTCACTCCTTCTAAGAAAAAAACCAAGTCACATATAACACCTATGAGTAGGCCTAACACTAGATTTGTCATATTCAAGAAGTCAAGGACATAATATTCCTTTGAGGAAGAATAAAAAGAGAAGCTAGAGGAGGATTAGGGTTTGCTACATGAGAGATATGGTTTGCTACAGGAGAGACATGGCTTTCTACAGGAGGGGAAGATTCTGCTACAAGAATGATAGGGGAAGCTACATAAGCACAAGAAAGAGTTACAAGAATAAGACACCACCCCAAAATCTATTGGAAAAATACCTACAAGATCTCCAAGAACCTAGCCCACAACCTAGATTGAGCTCCTACTACAAATTCATTGCAGGAAGGATTGTCCCTAAAACTTTTGCAGTCCCACTCCTTTATGAGCTGGAGATAGACAAAGGTAGAACCCATATGTGGATGCAAATTCCTAAATATAAAAATGTAGAGGTTCTATGCCTCATGTAAGAATAGGTCATTGAAATGGGCAAAGTGGTAAGTGATTTGAGAATGAGAGAGTCTATCATGATGGAACAACTATAAGGAGAAAACATGACGTTGAGAGAGACACTGCAAGAGAAAGAAACAAAACTTGATACAATGGAAATCCTCTCCATGGAAGAACTCCAATGAATAAAACCATCAAATTCTTATGCCCTCTTTCTCAAAGAACAGTGCTTGCAGTTCCAAATATAAACCTTGACAAAATATGGATATTTTCCTTTTCACGGCTATAGGCAGTTCAAAGAATTCTACAACCAAACTAAAATGGAAGACAATGAAAAATGGCTAAAGTTTATATGTAGAACATCACTTTGAAAAGTGATAATTTTTGGGATCTCAATTTAAGATTGGGAGAGATGAAGTTGATGGCTTTAAAATCTTGGATGGTTGATGAGGAGACAAGGGCTGGAGAGGTGAAAGAAGTAATGGAAAAGGAGGATAAGGAACCATTGTATATCAGGGTAGAGCTAGTGAGCCCAAAGGTTGTCATTAGCAACTATAGCCTCATCTCCAATGAAGCTTCTTTAGCAGCCAAATACGTTCATAACCATGAGAAAGCCATTCTACACTTTGAAGGAGATGGCATGCCTTTCCTTTCCCCACAAGCTACAAATCATATAATATCACTCTTCTGATAGGCTAAGGAATGCCATGGAGGGAACACCATTGTATAAGAAGATCATGCAGAGGATGAAAATTAGGTGGATAGAGATCAAACTTAGTCCACCCTTATTGTTAGGCTTACAAGAAGGAAGATATGAAGCAGGAGAGTAGAAGGAGTGGGAAACGATAGAGAGGAATGTAGGTTTTTAACCTCAAATGGGAACACCATTTGAAGAGCCTTGAGATGTCAGGGAGGCCACCAATGCCATGAAAAAGCTTCACATGGATGATTGAGTTGCTCAGAGGATGAGGAACACCTTTAGTATGGGGGTGATGATTAGTCCCATCAGTAGGTACATTTTGAAGATCATTATGCCATCCTCGAGCCTTAAAACTATCCTTGGCTTACGTTAATTCACATTTTTTGTTATATTATGCTTAGTAAGAGGAGTGAAAGGTGTTTTTCATAGTATGTGGCCTAATGTGGTTTAATTGTGGGAAAATGAAGCATTTTGTTAAGTATTACTATGTAGGAAACTGTTATAGGGCATTTTGTCACATCTAATCAATAAGCCTCCTAACAGGATTAATCAAAATCGAACTCCCCCTTGTCACCATCTTCCAGAAAGACTTAAGCATGTACCTTTCATTTCCCATAATTTTAGCCCTAAAATGCATCATTTGGGCCAGTTTGAGGACCAATACTCCCTGTAATCCTACTGGGATGCGTTCACTGGCAGGTTTTCCACTATAGTATGTGTTGGTCACTAACAGGTTTCTCCCCTTTTCACCTACATTGGTTCTATAAATCCACAATAATGATCAGGATACTAGAAACATCCCCTTCTAGGAGTTTTTATAAGTTGTTTCAACTACTTACCACGGAGAAAACATTCAAATCCTTCCCTTCCCTACTTTTGAGATTTCACCACTTATGCTTTGATCGTATCTCTCCATCAAAGGTGGGTCTCTTACAATATATTGGTAATTGGACAGAACTCCCAACTTACTCTACTTCTCTATATATTCCCAACCTTCTATATTTTTGGGGGTTGGCTTTTGGAGAGTGATTTTTCCCTCATGTTGTTGTAGTGAGTGGTTATCATTTCATGCATTTAGGGTTATTGGAGGTGCATATTGTGACAAGGAAAGGAAAAGTCAACAACTTGGAGGATCTCTTCTACAAGATCAACTACTACCTATGGTTGTAATCTCCTTCCATTTATAGTAACGAAAAAAATTCATTGTTTTCCTATATGTGATGTTTTTATTTCACTTATATAAATACGATGTTGATATATTGAATGAAGTGCTTAGGTGATACTGCATAGATCTCGTAGTTTCTTGGCTTGTGTTATCTAACTATGGAGGTTCTAATTTTGGAATTCACAGATGGAATTGGAGCTTCGAAGCTAAAGAAGGAGCTAAGTGTGTGAAGGATTCCAGGTAGGCCTCACTCTGTCATCTATTTACATTAAAGAAAAGCATTGTGTTTCTTATCTCTCTGTTGTTCTAGGTTGTCCACCGACCTAGGGGAGATACTTTTTTCTGTAATCGTAAATCCTGTATAACAAAAACTAGGAAAGAATCTAGGGGGTTTTTCCACCTCCTTAACTCAATAAACTAAGTTTTGGATCACAAAATCCTCTCTAACTAGTTTGAATTCATTAGTATCCAAGTGACTCCTAGTCCAAGTGAAGATTAAGAGGGACAACATCCACCATTTTCGAGATCAAGGAGGGAACTACTCCTACTTTCAAGGGAGTTGCTTCAACTATCGTTTTGTATAAATAAACTAGAAGAAGATCTCATTAGGATTCAAAACAATTGTTCATCTAAGTGTAGCTATTGAACTTCAAGCTTGGCATTGTGACTTTAAACTTTTATGTGATTTATTAGACATGGACTCTTGGATAATGAGAAGTTGTATTTGAAGATGCATCTGAATTAGATTTAGAGGGTTGAGACCCTTGGGTTTGGGCCCAACCCAGAGGCTCTGGTCCCTCTTCTTTTACTTATGTTTCTTCTTGATTCTAATAATTTCATAGTTTCTTGCATTTTATTAGAGATTAATTTCTAAAATCCTGTGGTTGTAGCCTCTACATCACGTCACTTATGGGAGAATGAGTGGAATGATTTATAAACACAGTCCAAAAATAGTGTGTTTATGATTTCTTGGAAATAGATTAGTGTTACTTGTCCCATTTTACATTTTCTTTCTGCAACTTAGAAGTCAATTTAGTTATTGGATTAATTGTATTGCTTAAATTACATGTTATTTAAATTCAATTGATATTTCTAACATAAGTTATTTCATTTTGTTAATGATAAATGGATGAATGCATGTGATTAATTGCAGGGCTGATTGATATATAGCGAAGGGCACCTTTACCACGTCCATCTTGAGCTCCTTCATCCTCTCCTTACACTTCCAAATTCTGTCCCAAAACCCTGTTTTATAAGCCATTCTTCCTAGTATAGTGGGAGCACTGATCGTAGTGCAAGATAGGCCTATGAGAGGTATTGAACTTGGCTAGGGGATCAAACCAGCCTCCCTCCATTTTCTTCAACTTCCATCTCCCCCTCCATACTCTCAAGGAAACATTTTCACCTTCAAAAACCACTCAGATTCCCTCCTGTAGCATTACGGGTCTTCTTGTAGCATTACAAGCCTCCTATAGCAATTGCTTGTAGAAAACCTGTAGCATCCATTCCTTCATCAGTTTCGATCCCCATTGCATATTTGACTTAGTCTAGATGAATGATGACCCCCATTGATGATTTTATGATCAGGTGAAGATCCTAGGACTCTCCAACCAATCCTTTTCATCACTACAAAAATAGAGTAGAGTTCTGTTTTTTATTGAAAGTATGATACAAGTAGGTTAGTGGTTTAAAAGAAATTGTGAAATAGGTAGATGGTACATGCAATTCTCATTGATAGTTTGATGAATTATGAATGACAAAATAGTTTCCCTTCTGCAAGTAGTTTTGGCAGTTTGATGGATTTTGCAAGATAAAATAACTTTCTTTTTGCAAGCAGGTTAGCCTTTGTCCTTTCATGAGTTGATTAGTTAGCATTTATGAATTGAGTCAATGGAATTCCCACTTTCACAGCTAGAAGTAATTTCTAATTGTACCTTTATTAACATGCTTTCATTTTAATTGAATAGGATGAATGGCCTTTGAGAACTTTTGATCTAATGCCATAACTGAGGGTAGAATGAATGGGATCCTATATGTTGTGCCTATAGCATTGTCACCTTGAAGTTTGTACGAACCCTTGGTTGATAATTTGAGTTGAGGATACCTTGGGAGTTGCAACATTCTTGGTGTAATACCAGGGCTCCCAACATACCATGATCTCAATTTCTTGTGTTGCGACCTAGTCCATCACTTGTGGTTAAATTCATTACAGTTATGCATGTGACTCCACCACTGCCATATCATCATGGGGATAAGATTCAAGTAAAATTGTATCACACACATCAAGAAATCATCAAGGACATTATGTCAGGTTGACTTCAGTGGCTATTTCTACTAGGGTCATGTCACCCTTCCATGTGGCTTCACTCTAGCTGTTCCATGTGCCACCCATTTACATGCCACATGGGCCCACAAAAAACCTTAATCTAGTTGATATGTGTCCTTCTCCTTAGCTACCACATCACACTATGCTGGCATCATCTACCATGTTAGTAATGGATCCCACCAGTATTTCACCATAGGGTAAATTTTAATTTTACGATATAAAAAAAATACTTTCCTCTTCCTTGATACACCAAACACCTAACAACTGACTCTACCCTGCTATGTCATCCTAGTGCTGGAATAACCATGCTTCACACAAAAATCACACATCAGAGACCCATTGATACTACCTAGTATATGCACACCTGATTAAATAAGAAGAAAAGGTTCAACTACATTGTATACCCAACCACTATGTTAAATGTGAAGCTCAACATAAATACAAAGATTAGGAACTAAACCATTTCACATTAATCACATACAACTATATCATTCCCAAGATCATGCAAGAGTTATTCTAGACAATGATAATGGAGGTAAACAATAGAATAATAAAATTTCTGAGGCTTATATACATACAAATATGTAAGAGTACTTATCTAGTAAGGAAGAACCCAACAACTAAGACTATGACTTCAACTCTCAACCTAACCTTAGGAACACTACACCCAAGCCTTTCTTGTAGTAGTCACCCCTGAGTGAGATTCCAAATCTTTAGGATAAGTGGTTAAGAAATGAAACCAATTATACCAGCTGAAAAAGGGACTCCAAAGGACCATCCACCTCCACCCACCAACTACTTCATGTAGTCAATATCTCACATGGGATTAAAAGGTCCACCACCTCCACCGTTTAGCTACTTTATGAATAATTATGTTTCTAATATTATAGGATGAAGTAGGGAATATATAGGCTCACCTCCATCCAAAATTGAGTGAGGGACTGCAGATGAATATCACCTCCACCCTTAATAATTCTTTCCCATTCTGGTGTTATTAGTGTAGTTTCCTGCCTAGAGTGAGTGTACAAGAGAACCTATACTATTGACCATTTTTCAGATGCCTGGCCCTTTTTTTAACTCATTTTTATAGATATTAATTGGAATGTAGTTATTAAAAAAGTGATGATACACTAATATTGTTGGGATCCTTTTTCATCTAGGTAAACATCATCTAGTATTGAAAATTCTATTTGAAGGAATATTATTGAGCTTCTATATCCTTATGTTCCCTATGAGATCAGATTAGAGGATAAATTTTTCGAGTTGGTTTATGTGCATTATTGGAGAAGCTTCCTAGCTCATCTCTATCCCAGGGTCTAGATTGATTCTCTTTGGGAGGTCTCTAAGCCTATTTATACTGGTGATTCCAAAGGGTGAGGCTAGTTTTGGAGAGACTAGGAGGATTATAGCCACCTTCATTTGAGATCTTAAGCCTAGGTCATTAGAGAGCCTTTATTTCATTTGAAAGAGGAGACTATTATACATGTTTTAGGAGAGGGTATACTTGAATGGAGATATATGAATTTGTATTTT
Organism: Pinus taeda; assembly: GCA_000404065.3. Classification (NCBI taxonomy): domain Eukaryota; kingdom Viridiplantae; phylum Streptophyta; class Pinopsida; order Pinales; family Pinaceae; genus Pinus; species Pinus taeda. The sequence goes on from APFE030108663.1 coordinate 7,483, forward strand.
CCATTCATTATTAATATATTAGTGTTCATTCCTACACTTTTGATCTAATCATGTTCCTTTCTTGTATATGTTCTTTTAAGGATGACAAGCCCTCTAGAGAAGGTTATTATTTGCTTGGTTGTTTGTGTACTTGTGCAAGGTCTTAGTTTTTATTAGTTTGAAGCGGGATATTCAAATATTATTGAGTCTATCTCTACATCAGGCCTAAAATATGTCACCAATCTATGACGGTGTGTGGTACAAGCTTCAAACTATTTTCTTATAGTATCATGTATAAGTGTGAAAGTTGATTGATTAATTAGGACTAAACTAGGGCTAGATGTGTTGATTTATCTTCACCATTACACACACCACTCTAGGTAGATCTTTATCTAGTTTACGGGGTTAAGAGTAACTTGCTAGGTTAGGTGAAATTCTCCCATAACCAAATAAGCAACCATACTAAGGATTTGACCCTATATCTATTGGATCTCCTCTTTTGGTCACCTATTTTTATTTGTGTGTGGCTTTGGTTTCCTTGTTTGAAGGATTCTGACCTATTCTGAGTTGTTCTTTCTCAAATTCACCTTAAATACTTGTTGATCTCACTCAAATATCTCATTTTAAATCAATGTTTCCCATAATTGCAGGCTTGCAATTAGTACCAAAGTGAAAATAATTATTTTCATTGGGTCCTCATTCCCCTAGTAGGAAAGATCTTCGCATTATTGCTATCTTTGTCCTATAGATGATGCCTTGAATTTATGTCTCTTAAGGAATTATCCTATAGGATTTTATTTTACCCTTGAGATTCGTCCTTAGGTCATTTGTCTTAGTCCATATTTATTTTTGTTCTGTTTCATATCTGGGTTCTTTTGTTAGATTGTTCTCTTTTTCAGATTGTCCTTTTAAGTCCTAGGATTCTTAGTTGAGCCAATTTTGCTTCGATTTGGGCTTTGATTATTTGGATATTTTCTAATATTTTTGGATTTTTGTATTCGTATCATTAATATCTCATTTTCATCTAATATTTGACTTACTATCTTCCTTGGGTGTTAGTTTATTCATTGACCAAGCTTTAGGGTTTCCTTGAAGAAGTTTTGTTTCTTGATTTGGGGCCTTTGTCCTTAAGACTTCAATCTATCATTTCATATTTATTTTGCTACTTTGGCTATAGTTCTTGATGTAATATTAATTGGTGCATTTTTATTTTATTTTGTTGCTTTCCCTTTGTTTGGTTTTCATGGAATTCATGCTCTTTCCTTTTGCTACATTTGATGGTGTTTTTTGTCTCTAGTTTGTTCTAGTTATGAAAATCATCATTAGAAACATTTGTTTGAATGTGTTTTATCTTTTCTCTCTACCATATTTTGAATCCTTTATTTCCACCCATTCCTTTCTAGTTTCTCTTTTATTTAGGGTCTTTTTCTTTTTGACATTTTTGTTAGACCCTAGATTAACCTCAGGCTGAAGGGAGGCAATTCTAGGGTAACCACAAACGAAGCTTAACCTGGTAGCTAGCCCTACCAGGTCAGTACAGGGCTCTCTCCTTATGGATCTCAGTCAAAATGAGTCAATTAGATATGGATTTTAGGCTATGTATATTATCTCTAGGGTTTTTGATTGATTTTGTTGATTTTGTTGCTAGATCAAATGGAGCCAGGCAGTTTTGGGTCCAGGAAATTATGTCAGGATGCAGGGTGTTCTATGGGACAGGGTAGGTAGGTGCTGTTAGGATATTCCGACACATAGGAAATAGTTAAGTTCAACTTGGTCTAGTATAGAGTTAAGTATAGAGTTAGGTAAAGTGTGTTTCTTTACCGTTGTACATTTTGTAACTTACAATCCCACGGTCATGATATGTAGTGATCCGATGGTTCATTCTCTCCTCGGTATTACCGACACTTGATCTGTGGCTTGACACCCGATTGGTCCATGAATTCTATTTAAAGCGCATGGAGGGTCATTTTTGTAGGTTAACCATGCATGAGAGAAGCTTATGTAAATTTTCATTCTTTTATTAATAAATTGCCCGTAGTAGCCACGTTGGCGCAGGCCGTGGACTGTTTACCTCTCTGAGGGTTTTAACCACGTCAAAATACTGGTGTATTGATCTCTGATCTATTTGTGAGCAGTGTCATTTTGGTGTTCTGTCTGAGGAACTTACCCTGTATATTCCTACATGGTATCAGAGCTATTTGAGGGCCACGTCCGTTGGTAATCCAAATCTGAAGCCGGTAGAACTGCATGCGGCTATCGTTTCCTAGATCTACTATTTTTTATTGCTTTCGGGCCGAGAGGACTGCTCTGTTGTGTTCGGAGCATCTGTTCCAGTGAGGAACCCCTTTCCTTTCATGCGAAAAGGTTTCCGGTAGCCCTATCTGCGTCATTTTTAAGATCTGGAGGTATACAGTCTTTATTTGCAGTTTACTATTATTTTCTCTCTGCTTATTTCGGTTTTGGTTTATTTAGCTTTTTTTTAACCGAATCTATACCTTTCATTTCTGCATATGCTCTTTGCCCTGTGACTCTGTGCGATCTAGGCAAATCAGAAACAGAAAGGAAGGATTTTTTCTCATGCGTATGCTCTTTTCCCTGCACCTTAGTGTGATCTCGGAAAATCAAAAACATTGAGAAAAATATT